>QVAJ01000040.1:2435990-2449882 GCA_003546035.1 Mixornis gularis | reverse complement strand
AAAAAAAAAAATCTTTAACTTCCTAGGAATATTTTTATCAGGAAACTACTACTCAGGCTGAATGCAAAGTTGTGGATATTTGGTTACTTAATATTGTTAGATAAGAAGTAATAAGTAAGAAAAATAAACAAAACACACAAAACCAACCCCCCAAACAAGCAAGCAATAAAAAAGGACACACAAGAATGGAACATACTGTTTCTAATTTATTGATTATGKAAATCAGTGAAGGGGCATGGTCTTTTTATACATTAGGTTATGGGGGCAAAAAAAGGAGCCCAGATGTCCCACTATCTTTCTAAATGCTCTTAATATGTGGTTTTACACAAAAGGTAGTTGAGAGACTGCTGTTTAGTGAAGAAATCTGACCYTAGATCAAGAACTGAGAAAAGGGCTTAGACATGGCTGAGGAAGATACTTGAAATGTGAATGGGCTGTATCTAGCTGCAATTTCCTCTACTGATTAGCTTCTGACGTTTTCCTTAGATTCTCCTGGATTTTTAAGAACTTTTTTTTAAACTGTCTTTGCCCTATCACACTCTTTCCTCTTTTAGCCATCAAAAACATTGCAAGTGATCAATTTCATTTGAATGTTGCAGAGGATGATGGCCTCAAAATGAAAAAAATGTTCTTCTGGATTCCGAGAAAAAAATGACAGATTGAGGAAAATTAAATACTTTATTAGGCGTGTGTATCAGCTCACACAGTCAGGCTATCAGTCACAGCAAGCAGATTTCTGAACTCACTGAAATACAAGTAATCTCTATCACCAGGAAAAAGAAAGTCAGCAAGTCAGCATTTCTGTGAAAGGGCTGGAAAGAACARGGGAAGAGGCTGAAAGTGATAATTCTGAGGTCAAGTTGTCATGGGCAGTATATTATATGGGAATATAAAACACAAGTTAAACTTTGTTGCTGCACTTGCCATGGAAGAGGTTGTTTTGCACTTCCATTTTGAGGGCAAACTTACACAGACAGACATATGTAAACTTTTTAGAGTTCATCCCCAGGCCTATCACAGGCAGTTCATGAAGCCAATGGACCTTTTCAGACTACAACTGGCTCAAAATATAAACAAGACGTGGTAGGTTGTCTTGGTTGAGGGACAAATGCCCACCTGGCTGCTCAATCACTCCACATCCCCAACAGGGCAATAATTCATACATCATAAAAGCAAATAAGTGGTGCTTTTATTTAAATATTTAACACTTTGCAAATTTTTTTTTATGAGCGCTGTGTTTCATAAGTGTTCAGAGTAACACATTGCCTTGCACAGTTGGTTTACTTTTCTTAAACAATGAGAGTAAAACAAATGAGGTTAGGGTTAGGGTTAYGCTAAAGATTATCTAATTTTGGAGTTTAAAATATATGGAGGTGATTCTAACCTTTTATTAACCAGGGAAAAATTGTTGAAACCACATTTKTGCTTTGCTGGTGGTTTTTTGGAGTGATTTTTCTTTCTGAATCCCTCCTTTATTGAGAATTTTCTTCACTGCTCAAAGTTTTAAATGTAGSTGCCTGACTTACTTAACAAAAAAGTTAATTTCTTCACATCTATATATATTTTTTTTTATCTTTTAAAGTTTATATTAAAGAAATATTTTCACTTTAATATTCACAAGAAAATGTCATATTCCTGCGCGATTTTACCTTACAATGAACCATTTTAAAAGAAGAGGTGAAATGGGGTTGTGGAACTGAATTTAAAATCCAGAAACTTAAGATTTATGAATATGTTGATTCTATCTCTTAACTTTCTTATCATTGCCTTGTCTTTATTCATGGTTACATAATTCCGTTAACACTGATCCTTTGGTGCTTTGYCTGAGATTTTTTTTTTCTACAGAGATAGATGGTAGAGAGACCATAATCAATACTATCTCTCTTACTATTAACTTAATGTAAAATTCTTGTAAAGGTTCATGGCATGACAATGCTTGCAACACATCTTCCTCGGTTCACTGGGGAGCTATGAAGTGATCCGGGAGAAAGGATGGTGCAGTGGTGGATGAGAATTGGCAATTTTTCTTTTCAGAAGAATGTYATGGTTTGAAAACCTGTCTCTCAGGTCTGAAAAAGAATTTTGATGAAAGAAAAAGATATCAAAACTCTGATATGTTTTTGACCTCTCTGCTTTAGAGCAGAAAACTTAACCTTACAGAYATGCAATATTCAGTGGTGCTTAGTGTTTCAGGCATCTTAGCGGTGTTTCAGAACTGTGTTATATCTCTTTTTTTTTCATTCCAATAAGGAGTGAAAACAAGTCCTAAAATACACTGTGAGATTAATTTCCACTTCTCTAGGCAGCTATAAATATTAATCCCTAGCCTATACCCTAAAACCTCTAATGATTGAAATAACACCGTTTACATCAAAATGCAGATCTGCTGTAGGCTGTTGAGTAGCATTCAAATTGGTAGAAATATTAGTGCAATCCTATACTAAAATCCAGCAAAATACAGTTCTTTTAGTTTTGTGGGGTTTTTTTCTATCTGCATAAGCCATTCCAACCCCCAGTTTAGGAAGAAGGACAATGTATAAAAAAACCACTAATATTTCTAGTTTGGAAAATTCTTACACTGACTTTTTCCCTATTACAGCACATTCTGAAATGTATGCTATTATTCAGCCACTCTTGTTTTAAATCAAATTGGTTAAAGATCTAACAGGTAACTATTAAAAAACCACTTATGTATTTTATTGTAATTTTAATACTACATCAGTTATGTGAAATGATTCGGTATACAAATGAAACATCTGTTTRAAAGTGGAATCAGCTAAATCCGTATTCATATGTGCCAATATAAAGCACAGTCTGAACTCTGATGGATATGCTTCTGAAAAAAGCTTACCTTGATCCTTCTTATCAAATGATTGTGCAAGTCATATAATTTTAAGTTTTTCTAGCACTGAAAATTGGATTACATGCAATGAACATGAATTTATAGAAGCAAAGGATTAGTCCATGAAGATCTCCATGAATTTAAAGTCAATCCTGCATTGATTCTATCCTTTTAGAAGGAAAATGTGTGTTCCTCAGCAAGTGAGAAGGCTCCTGACACCAGAGCGTGTATGTGTGTGTGTGTGTGTGTGTGTGTGCACACAATAGCATTCTAAATATTGAAAATGTTTGTGGTTCTATGATGGGCTGACCTTGGCTAGCCACCACATGCCCACCCAGCCACTCTATCACTTCTCCTCCTCAAAAGAACAGAGAGACAAAATTGAGACAAAAAGTTGAGAAAGGTCATGGTTTGAAATAAAGACAGGGAGTTCACTCACCTGGGCAAATGGGCAAAAGAGATTGGATTCAATATAGTTCAATTTATTTCTAGTTATTAAAAACAATTCTAAAGCCATCTACCCTCTCCCAACTCAYGTCTTTCCAGGTTCAACTGTCTTCTTGACTTCTCTATCTCCTCCCTTCACATACACCAGAGGCCTGGACAAAGTGGGTTGAAGTCAGTTCATAAGGCTTCATGTCTGTTGGTCTTCCCTCTTCACAGTGGTACCCTGCCGCAGTGTGAGGTYCCTCCAGTGGGATACAGTCCTTCCCAAACTGTTCCAGCATCCCTTCCCTTGGGCGGCAATGCTTCATTATGGGCTTCTTCCATGTGATAGAGTTTAGACACCTTCAGGAACAGACTGCTCCAATATGGATCCCACAGTTTCTTTCAAAAACCCACAATAATTTGTGCTTCTCTCCATGGGCCTTGTCTCCTGTTAAGAACCTGTTCATGTGTGGGGTTTCCATGAGCTGCAGCTTCATTCATGGTTGACAGGATCCACTGTAGGTTCATTCACAGACTGCAGGTAGATGGATATCTGCTTCATTGTTGTCCTCCATGTTCTTCAGAGGGACACCATGTGTCACCTCAGCTTTCTTCATGAGCTGCAGGGGCATTTCTGTTGCAATGCTTGAAGCACCTCATCCTTCTCCTTCTTGTTTGATCTTGGTGCCTTCATGGTTGTTTCTCTCATATTTCTCAATCCTCTCTCAAATCTGCTGGACAACATTTTTTACCATCTCTTTAAAATATAATATCACAGAGGTGCTACTAACATAGATAACGGGCTCAGCTTTGCCAGGTACGGTTCCATCTTTGAGCCAGCTTGAGATGATTCTTCCTGACATAGGGGTAGCTCCTAGTCTCTTTTCATAGAAGTCGCCCCTGAAGTTTCCCTGCAACCAAAATTTTAGCATTTTAGTCCAATAAAGTTTCTAAAGATTTATATAGTAAAATTATACAATACCTAAATCTTTCAGATACAACTGCTTATAACAGAGTCAATGCACTGCAGAATCTGGCTCATACTTTCATGGAAGTATGACCAACTATTTTATTTCTTATTTGCATAYCATTCAAATACAATGGCCTTCTGTTCTTTCGAATACATGCATGAATTTTCAGCAGTGTCTCATAAATCTAACAAATACCTTTTCCACAAGAGGTATAATGAAAAAAATACTGTAATGGATATCTGTTTTCCAAGAAGGACAAAAAAAAAAAAAAAATTGAAAATGATAGTCAACAAAAGCATCAATTCACATATTAATTCAGACACATTCCACTTCTGATGATGTACTTGATTGACTTGGATTGTATTCGGTTTTCAAGGCCAATCTTCAGGAAAGACAGTTGTAGTTAGGGGAAAAATGATCGWATCAAAATAATTTGTTGCAAATTTTTGCTCTTTCTCAAATTCTCCTGAGGATCACAGGAAGATAAATATTCAGTTTAAGATCCCATAAACTATTCAGTTTGGCTCAGCTCTAGAAAAGAAATGAATTAAAGCATTTCTCATCCAGCTGAGAGCAATGCACACTAAATGAACTTCAGAAGCCTTCTGTTTCCTGGCTATCAAGGACTGGGAAGATGCTAGAAACATACAGGTTAATTCATACTGAAACTTTTCCTTTGAAACTCCCCTCTGGTGGTCCATGGATCCTGGAAATTCAAGAGTAAGGTCTGTACTTCCCACTGCTTAACCCCAAAAATGCTGTATGCTAAGGCACTTAGCTTTGAGCTTAAAATATTTAAAAGCTATGGAATAAAAGCAGACGAACAAGCAAGCAACAAAACCCCAGGTGAAAATAAACAAACAAAACCCCCAAACAAACAAACAAAGTCAAAAGCCGGGGATAAAATTCTCATCATTCCTTCAAGATGAGAATGTGGGGGCGGGGGGGAAGTGATTTTTCACTCTTAAATTTATATTTGATTTAACTGGAACAAGATAATTAAATAGATATTAAAAAAAAAAGGTTTGAACTGATGAATGATAAAGACAAAAAAAAAGGTTGGAAAATAGATGATTTTCCTCCCCCCTGCATTTCTATAGTTTGGAAGTATTACTTTCACCTTTTTGCATACAAATTTCCTTTTCTCCTCTGGTTTGTTTTTCTGCAGCAGGTTTCCTGATTACTGTCTTTTTTCACCCATCTGTCCCTGCCGTCTGATCCAAAAATTCCTCATCAAATYATGGTCAATTGTCCTTCCTAATTTCTCAGGATTTAACATAATAAAATATRCTGAGGCAAAGACTATACATAACAACAATCTTCACCTCTGCTGCCCAGTGACAGTCTACATAATACTATACGTTTGGTCTATACAATGCCTAGGAACTGACTGCATCCTTATACTATTTGTCATAGATTGTGATTTATGTATTTTGATACACGTAGCTTTTTTCCTCTGTCACGACTATCAATTGTATTATCTCACAGTTTCAATAGAAACGACAATTTCATTAAGGGTTCTGTTTTGCAGCCTTAAAACAGAAACCATTTGAAATTTTGCAGCATTAACAAAGGAAAATATTCTATTTCTTACATTCTCCTTTGGAATGCTTTGTTTCAGTAATATTCCTCAGTAACTCACAGTCTTGTGGGTGATCTTTTTCTGGTTATCGCTGATCACTGAAGATGCTCGCTCTGCTGACCTCTATAACATCAGCYCTCAAATTGATTTATGAAGCTTTAGTAGATGTATAACTTGTTACCCTATGGCCTCCTTGTGGAAATTGGTAGGAGTGCTGGGCTCTGTGTACAAATGCCGCAGTGACCTAGTTATTTGGATCTGTGCAACTTTGGTAAGCATAACTTAGGTCGTTTCTTTGAAACTACCTTTAACTTAAAAGGTCACAGTAAAATGCAAATAAGGTGTTTATTTACAGCACCTGATAAAGACAACATAGTTAGAAATGYTTTGAAAAGATAAGTGAAGGAAAATCAATTCCTAATTTACACTAACGTAATATAAAAGATCTGTTTGGCTGCTCAGTACCTTATGTTTTGAGTTGCATTTGTCAAGGAGAATCACATCTTTACAAATCCTTCTGACTTTAACAGATAGTTTTATTCTTGGAGTTCTCTCAGTATCACATTCAGATTCAAATATTTTCTTCCATCCTTCTCTTTATCCAAGTTCTCCTTTCCAACCTGCAGTTTGTTTGCTATGCTATTTCCATGCAAAGTGACAGCTGTGAAAATTCCTTAATAAGAAAATAATATTCTATGGGGGATATCACAGACATGTTGTATTATTTTTTAATTTTCAAAAGAAKGTTAAAAAAAAGTTATATCATTTTATGAGAATGAGAATTCATCTTTTTTTCAAAGGAAGTGAGGAAAATATTTATTCCAAAAGTCAATTTCAGCCTAGATTGGTGCCAGGGCTTTCTGTCTACAAAATATTCCTCATAGTCAATATTTATATTGGCTGACTGGCTCTGTATGGCAAATCCTCTTTTCACATATTCTCAGATTTGSTAATACAAAAAMGGTTCAGTAGTGGACTTAGGAATTTGACTTGGTGACATAGAATTCAGTTTAAAAGTAAATTGTTTTGAGGGTTTATCCTCATGATAACACATATTCCAACCCACAATATCATGGTGGAGATGTGGTGAGTTAAGACAATCTCTCCTCCACAGGGTAAATCACACTTTTAGAGTGGCCTTTTTATAGGCCAATGACGAGATATTTTTAGGGTTTAGCCATTGTGAATGTGCCCACAACCARCTGTGATAATCCCTTCCAGGTATAAGTGTGGCTAAACTGTATTATTCTTTTCATTTTCTGCAGAATATTGTTGGGGGATTGGGTTGGTTTTGTTTGTGTGCTATTTTTTTTATTTTTTTTAAATATCACAACCAACCAAACAAACAAAATGAAGCAACCAAATAAACCTTTTGCTTTACCCAGAGAGAAGTAACCACTATTTTAACAATAAATACAAAAACCCCCAATGAGAAACCTAAACAAACAACCCCAAACCAGACAAACAGAGCAAACTCACCCACAAAAATACAAAACCAAACCATGGGCAGCTGCCTGGACACTGTAGGTCATTGTCAATTTCTGAGATGTACAGAATAAGATTTTTGAGCTGAAATCTACATTTTGTTTATGAATGTGCACACAGTCTGTAGAATGAGTGGTCTTGATGAGAACTATCAGCACTATAACATATTGAACTGAACTGGAAAGAAGAGGGGAATCCAAAARATACAGTTTGCACTTTTCTCATTCTTCAGAGATTACTCAGTACTTCTCTCTTTGGTATCTGTAATTATATAAATCTTAAGGATCAGAAGCTTATATCTTTCTGATCAGAATGAGACACCAAGTCTCTTTCCACAATACTAATAATYAAAAAATAGGTGGATGATCAACACCTTTTAAAGGTAATACTTCTGAAAACCAGCCCATAGATTTAGATTTTGAAGATTTTTAGAGAGCCTGGTACATCCAAAAAAAAAAAAMMAAAMMCCMAAAAAAMCYCCAAAACAAAACAAAAAAACAACAACCAAACCTGAATCAATAACAAAAATTCTGACCTTCTCCACATAGCAAATGACTACACGGACATAGGTTGTCATATATCTTAATACAGAAATCCATCATCTCAGTAAAAAGCTGATGAAACTACAACAGATATATTCCAAGAAGCTTACTCAGATTTATTTGTCAGAAGGGCATAATAGGTTTATGTTTCATGTTGCTTTTATATTYAAGTGTAACTAGTCACTGATGGAGTTTGTAAATCTTGTATATCCTGAAAGCCTTTGTTCACCAGTTTATATGGTTCTTTTTCTGCAGAAAAAACAAAAAAATCCAATAAACCCAACCAAAAAAAACCAACAACAACAAAAAAAAACCAGCAAAAAAAACCCAAACAAAACCCCCCCAAACAAAACAAAAAATACAAAACAAAACCGAAACAACAACAAAACCACACACATACACACACAAAAAAAAACCCCACTAAAAAAATACACTGAAAAAATAGAAATGCATCCATGTGCATCAGCATAATATCTCCTGGAATTTTCTACTTTCTCACTTTCTCATCATATCCTGAAAAATATAATTTATATTGGGTTTTAGGTAAAAATGTAGAAAATACTAGTTTTAGATGTATGAATGTACCTATCTAGTTTTATATGAAGTTCTGAGAAAACACACATCCTTGCAGAAGAACTGGATGTCTGGATGCTATTAAGTTTTTCCTCTCAAAGCAAAACCTGAACAAGTGGTCTTCATGARGAAAACTGCTGCCTATGTTAAATTTTGATGAAATAAACATTCATGTAGTCAATACTTGATTACTTTTATAGACAGGTGGTGCTTTGCATAAAACCTAAGTGTAAAAAAATACTCAGAGGATAAAAAGTAATTTCTCTTAGAGTGCCTCTGTGCTTGCCTTTTTTTATCTCTGCAAGTATCACCAGTTTTGACTTTGTACCCRGAAATTAACCTTTAAGGTGAATGAATGATTTTCTTGACATTTCTTATTCTTCCAATGRCATGTAGAATACAAGTAGATACTTATAACAAAATAATGGTCTTTTACTTTTAAAGTACACTGGTTTCTTTAGTGAAAAAAAAATTCAAAAATTACTTTTAAAAACTATGGTCCATTTTGTGTCACTCATTTTTGAGGTAGTTATTTTTGAGGTAGTATTTTACCAGTACACAAAAATTTTGGAAGAATAATCTTTGCTTTCAAAAGAGCATCAAGAGCAAATAACAGAATGATAAAAAGATTCTACTTTGAAGTAATCATTTGAACTGTACACCTGATTAAACTGGCCTGCAGGGAGTAGCAGAACACAACATCCAGGTGCTGGTTTAGGAATGATATTCCCCAGTTTAGTTCTCCCACTGAGACTCCCCAAACCACATTGCTGCTGGTTTGCTCCCCTTCCCTCATCTTCCTCTCACCCTCCCCCTAACCCAGCCCTCCCTCCCTCCCATGGATGGCCAGAGASGAGATTTGAAGACATAAAAAGAAGAGGTCATGGGTTAAGGTAAGAATGAGATAAGAAAATGAAAAAATAACATCAACAATATTAATAACAAAAGTGTACAATAGAGAGGATAATTTACATGTAAAATGCTCAGGAACCCAACCTCGATGTCACACCTCCTCTCCCTCACCAGCAACAAAGTGAAGTGGAATTAAATAGCATCTGGGCCACACGCCCTTCTCCCTGCCCCCTCCTGCTATTGCAAAAAACCAATCCTGTCCTGGGTGAAACCCAGACAACACACACAATTGGATGAATTACAAATAAATGACATATCCATATTGCTGAATAAACCAGGCTAAAAGCAAACTGTGTCACTGGACTATTGATTCTCCATACAGCTTGTTAAAACACAGCTTGTTAAAACATTGTCTGATACAAGTTTGATCCACAGCTGTAGAAACCAGAAAATAACACGGTTCAGAGGACAGAATGTATCAAAGAATGCCTCCAATAGGTAGTGCAGATAAAATTGGTCTGGTTTGACTCCCCAGTCTTCAAAAATTATTCCACTGTACTTACACAGGCATCTCTACATCCTTWCACTCCGTCCCAGGCCATGTCTTTTGTGTCATGCTGTGTGTGGAAAAATGACTGGGGCACAATTAAAGTGGAAAGTTATAGAYACAGTTGTAACCACATGGAAATTATGGGGGCAAATGTGTTTGCTGCTTACCTAGATGGAATGTGGGGAAGCATGCCCAGCTTCCCCAACAGAGAATACCATCTAAGGGGGATTAAAAGTAGAATTCCAAGAGAAACTTGGCAGAATGTTTTAGCTGATAAGCCTTGCAGCAGTTGACAACCAAGAGAGATAAAGGAAGATGATCTTCTTTTGAATCAACAATYGTGGCAAAATCGCTTTCCTTGGGCTGATGTGCACCCCTATCCCAAGGTTATCTCAGATAYAATACTGACATTACCTACCTCCAAAGTATGACTACTGCTCTCTGAATAAGATGTATGACTAGAATCACGCTCTACCTAAATGCAAAGAAATATTTTAAAAGTAAGTAAAGAATGGTGAGAATTTAGGAAAGACTCCAGTTAAATGTGTCTTCTCTTCCACAGGGATGCCTATTGAGTAAGAACCATACTCTACAGGCCCTGAATGATTACCTTCAGGTAATTTTTGTTAGGGATTAGGGCTTGTCTGTGCATTGCTTTGAATGCATTTTTGCAGTCAGATACTATCACTGACGGTCCTCGAACTTTAACCTGTCATGATATTATTATTAAAGAATGTTTTTCTGTAAACTGTTAGTGGACAACCTTCAAAGGGGTTAGCAGTCTCCTGTGGTGAGTAAAGGTGTGGAGACCCGTGAGGAGATGTCTCTGTTGGCATGTGTCCCTGAATAAGTAAGTTGAATCGACCTGTGATCCAGCACACTGTTCAGTGGAGTCCCCACAACGGGACTCTGGCAGGCTGGCCAGGCACAAGGGTCTCAGCTTTCCTGGTGTGCTGACAGACTAATCCAACACTTTGGATTTGAGAAAATGTCTCCTTTTCATGGGACTCTGTAAACTATCAGTCTGACAAACTCCCACACAGATCTCACACATTTCAGATGTTTAAAACCAGAAAATAATATGTGCACATGCACATACATACCTGTGTGTATATATATGTGTTGCCTTGTGTGAATATAGGAACAGCATATACAATCCAGAGGAGACCCAGAACCAGTGCAATGTCATGTGGCTGTACTCAAACTATTTCTTTTAGCCTCAAAGCTAAAGCACAAATCCTGTCCCTCTTTTATTTTGCAGTATTGACATAATTCATTGTACTCCACCATTATTTGCCTGAGGAAACTCATTGAAGTCAGTGGAACTGTTTGTATACTATCTGCCTGTGAGCAGAGAATTCCCTGAACCATTTCTGAATTTAGAACTGGTAAAAGTCAGTCAGAAATAGACTCATTTCCACCAATACATTTCACAGAATGGTTTTCTGAATCATTTCATGTTTGAAGGATTCAAAATTATTTCACCATATTGATGAAAATTCCTTCTAACACGAGAAAAAAGTCAAATATTAAACCAAACTCAGAACTGTCTTTATTTTATTCTTTTGTTTTGAAAGAAATTTCATGTTACTGAGTTTACAGAGGTTAAAATTATATCAAAGGCATAAGGTAATGCCAAAAATAGTGAGTATAGGAGAAAAAGTCACTTATAAAAAATGAAACTGCATTCCTGTTTTTTGAAGCCTGGAGGGAAACATCCTGCTATAAAAATGAAGAAAAAAGCAATGGAGGAAAGCCATTGCTCAGGAGAAGAGTCTTGCTAATATACATTTATTGTTTTTTGTGACCAGACTGAATTCTGACTTTGAAAGGAGACTAGTGGAAAGASAAAAATGTGTTCTTTTAGAAAAGGGATGTTGTTTTTTGGAGTATAATGATCTATATTTTCATCCAGATGCTGAACTAAATTTTCTATAGATATTGGTATATATCASATTTGTCATGTCCACATTTATCAAAAAGCAAGGTGACTCCTTTYTATTTGAGACAGGAAAATAATTCATATTAGATAATACATTAAACTTAATTACATAGTTTTATCAAKCTGTATATGTACATATGCAACTCCCGCAAATGTTTATGTGAAAAAATTAGACCAAATGTGACAAATYAGACCCAAACCATATTGTTCTTCTTTCACTGAGCAGTATTCTGGATTATTTTACTCCTTCACATGTGTTATAGAAATTATGTATGCCAGCCACTATAACAGAGCTGGACTAGGCTTCTGCTGAATAAATAAACTAAAAGATGCATTCTACTATAAACATACCTTTTATTAATAATGCTTCAGCTCAAGCTGGCTGTGTCTGAAGAAGAGCCCTGAATGAAGAAATCCCCAGGCAGTCATACACTTACAATCTAAGCTTCCCACCCCTCACACAAAATTTGGGTCAATAGTYGTATTAGGGTCTGGTGTATTCCTGTTCTTCTTTGGGTCCCTTCATAGGTGAGCAATTTCTTTCCTTATCTCTGGGCCGCAGGTTCCTCTGGTGATTGTATCTTCCTTATCTTCAGTCTTGAACAATCTYTAGAGCCTTCTTTTATTTAACTAGGTAAAAGTTCACTATATCTAGGTGAAAGCTCAGAGYTTGCCACTAAGGCTTCAGCAAACTRAGCTGCTAAAGCTAGGCAAGTTATGCTAAAAAACTTTTATATAAAATAGAATTGCAAATAACACAGAGTATATCAAAATACTTTCTCTTTATTTTATAGAAATRTGCAATTTATCAACATAAAGAAATACAAATAATATCTCATTTAATTTAGTAGGKGATTATCACTGACTAACACCTGACTAAAAACCTTTGGACTAATRTCAGGGGTCCAGTCTTTTAAGAAAGAACTTTACAGTATTTCCAAGCCATTCCTTAACTTAGAGAAATGAATTTCTGYACAAAATACAATACAGTTTCTGAATGTATAAAAAATTCTGAAAGCCCTTGAAATTATGTATGATTAATAGTGCTTTCGTACATTTTTCTGATTAAATTCTTCTACTCGGTAAAAAATATGACATTAAATGAGACATTGCTTGGTCTAAAATAACAATAAAAATATCATAGTTTACAAAAACAGCCATTTGWACTAATTAATCCACCAGGGAAAAAGCTCATCTCCTACACATAAATAATATGTAATTTAATGAAACTACAGGACACTAGAGAGAAGGAATTGCTTGTTTCTTTGTTTCGAGCATTTAGATTATTTATTGAATCTTGAAGTTTAGTTTTAAAATAGGTTATCTTATTCCAGCAATGTATTTTCCTTTTATCTGCAAAGAAATAAAAGAAAAGTATGAAATTTCAATCTGAGGATGATTCCCATTAAACCCAACAAAATACAAAATRTAATGGCAAGGAAGAAAAATGAAAATGAATGCATAAAAGCAAGATAGAATACATTGTCAGATATTTTCCGCACATTTTACTGTGTGCTCTTGACTTCACTGGAGTACAGCAGAACATATATATATATATATATTTATTACTAGTTTAAACATAAGCATAAAGATATAGTACACATTTAAATCAATGTCATTTAACAGAAAGGATTATAATGGTTTGAATTTATTAGGTACGAAATGACAAGATCAGAGCGTTTCTGGTTTGTACTTTGCTTTTGATATATTTATTAGACCTTTAGTGAGAAACTGAGTCACTTTCACACAAATACTAGATGCACACACTGCAGTCAATTTTTGCTGCTGAAGAGGCTCCTGAGATGACCTGCTCCTCTTCCACTGAGTGCTAAGAACTGGGTCTTAGCTAGGTGTAAGAACTCATCAGACCAAAAAATATTRTGATGATACTCATGACATTCATTGTTGTATTAAAAAATTGGAAAAAAATTCTATCAGCTGGAAAGTTTTCAAAACGCAGTTTTAATTCCTATTGCTAGGTTTTGTGTCCATAAACATTTCCCTTCCCTTCCCTTCCATTGTTGTATTAAAAAATTGGAAAAAAATTCTATCAGCTGGAAAGTTTTCAAAACGCAGTTTTAATTCCTATTGCTAGGTTTTGTGTCCATAAACATTTCCCTTCCC
>QVAJ01000040.1:2402991-2428084 GCA_003546035.1 Mixornis gularis | reverse complement strand
AATTTCAGAAGGCCTTGCTCTGCCGTCTCTCCAGCCTGTCCAAGGTTACTACACAGCACTCTGGGGTATTGGCCACTTCTGCCAGCTTCRTGTCACCCCCACACTTGCTGAGGTTACACTATGTCCTTTTATGCAAGTCATGGATGAATAAATTTAGAAAGACTAGAGCCARTATTGACCCTTGGAGTGCACCTAATTACTAACCACAACTCTGCAACTCTGTAGCTGATCACAGCCCTCTGAGACTTTCCATTCATACAGGTCTCAGTTTACCTCACAGTCCGTTCTTCCAGCCTGCACTTCTTAAATTCTTGGCTTAAACTTCAGGTGCCCCTCCTGAATGGTTTAGGCATACAGTCCTCAAGTCATATCATAAATTAATAGAATGGTTTGGATTAGAAAGGGACCTTAAAAATCATCTAGTTCCAACCCCATAGACATGGACAAGAACACCTTTCACTAGGCTATGTTTCTTAGGGCCCGATTCAACCTGGCCCTGAACACTTCCAGGGATGGGGCCTTCACAATGTCTCTGGGCAACCTGTTTAAGCATCTTACCACCCTCACAGTAAAGAATTCCTTCCTAATACCTGTTTTAAACCTATCTCAGTCTGTCCCCTCTCTGTCCTTGTAAAAATCCTTCTCCTGTTCTCCTGTAGCCCCCTTAAGGTCTTCCTGGAGGTTTTTCTTCTCCAGGCTGAACAATCTCCGCTCTCTCAGCCTGTCTTCATGTTAGAGGTGCTCCAGCCCTCTTATCATCTTTGTGTCTTTCATCTGAACTTCCTACAGCATTCCTCCACTATAGCTGTCAAATTCACAGAATTATCTTGGCTGTCCCAGGACAAAGCCAGTGGCAGGGGGGGATAATAATTAGCAGCAAACTGGAGCCGTTTCACTACTCTGGTAGCAAACTAACATTCTAATAAAACAACAACAAAATAGCAATGATCACATAAGCACAGGCAATTCTTTTCCAATCCAAAAGAATCATATTTGGTCCAAGATAACAGAGGACACCAAAGTGCCTAGTCCTACCTTTTACACAATTTTCAATGCTAATGGAGACTATATCAGAACCCCAAGTGTGCCAACAAGCTCTGATGGTCCCAACTAGGCTGTAAAGATCTTTCTCTGTAGTCCTGTTCTACAAGTCCTGCTCCTACCAGAAGTTTCCTTACCAGTGTTCCAGATCATCTCTGATGTACTGCAACTGTGTAGACTTGGATCAAATGGCTGGAAGAATCATCACCTTGTAAAAAATGGASCAGCAACAGCATGACACTGGAATCTCCAGCCATTGTCTTCTACCCAAAGGGGTTGCATTTCACTTGAGGCCCTGAGCTCTTGCCTAACCTTTGTCACTAGAACTTTGTATCTGGTTTTGCACCTTGCTGATCCTGAAGCTATGTCATGTTATTACATACAGTGGCGTGTCCTGGAGTACTGTTGTTACTTTAAGGCTTAAGGATAAACTTCCATAACTTCCCAAGATAATTTTGATTTCTGGAAGAGGATTTTCATTGACRAAGAGTAAATATTTTAGAGGTCTCTACAGGCTTTTTTATTGCTTCCCTTTCTGCCACTGCCCCYCACTCTCCGTTAGACTATGTTTATCTTCACTTGGCAAATATATATATATGAAGTCAATTTTATACTTATTAAAAAAGCTGTGTTTTCTGGGTATAGGTCACCTGCTCACACACAAATTCRCTATTTATTTCTGTCAAAATGTATCAGGAATGCAATGGATAGTAAAGTGTCATTTTGGAAATATAAAACTATTTAAAAAC
Organism: Mixornis gularis; assembly: GCA_003546035.1. Taxonomy (NCBI): domain Eukaryota; kingdom Metazoa; phylum Chordata; class Aves; order Passeriformes; family Timaliidae; genus Mixornis; species Mixornis gularis. The sequence goes on along the minus strand of QVAJ01000040.1, from coordinate 2,426,294 downwards.
TAAAGTTAAATTAATCAATTATATTGACCCTGCTTTCAGAGTTGTGTTTTTCCCATCATACAGTCTGCTTAGCAAGAAAGTAGAGATGTAGTTAATACGTGTAAATTCCCCCCCCAAAAAAAAAAAAGGAAAACGAAAAAGAAAAAAAAAGAAAGCCAGTTCAAAATTTTGTTTATCTATCAAGGGAACAATAATTTCCACACTGCATGATGGAATTTAGGAAACTATAGGAAAGTTGTAAAAGTGATTTTACAGGAAGCCCAGGAATTGAATTATTTCATCTGACTCACAGAAGAAAAAATAAAAGAAAGGGAAAAACTCCAAACCAGATTCTGTAGTTAAACACCCCYACTAAGTACCATAATTTTCATCCAAAAAGACATTGAAATATAGCAATTGTATTATTAAGGAATAAAAATAAACTTCTCCCAAAGTGAATAACCCAATTTTGAGAAACATCATGATTCATTCTTTTCATTCCTTTTATGTGTTACATGCTTAATAGAGAGAATAAAAGCAACTTCCTATTTAACATTATACTTCGGTTCTCATAAAATAACTCCCTACTCTACTCCCCTTTCATCCAGTTAATAATTTGAAGGCTCAATTTAGTTCAAAATTTGTTTATGCCATAGTTTTTCTGATTTTTCCATGACAAATTGTTAGAAGATAATTCCGCAGCTAGTACAGATAAAAGCTTTAAAACTAATGCTCTTCAAAAATTAGTTTCCTTTTTAGAAGGAGGGGTAAAAAAAAATCACCTAATAGGCAGGAACATTGATTTTCCCTGAGACTCATTCCAAAAGAGAGTTCTTTCCTTTCTACAGTCTACAGATCTTCATGAGCTGTTCCAGCATGGGTTCCTGCAGGGGAACAGCTGCTTCACTGTGGTCTTCATTGCAGGCTGAAGTGAAATCTCTGCTTTGGCACATGGACCACTTCCTCCCCCTCTTTTTTTGTGGCCTTGGTGTCTGCAGGGATATTTCTCTCACATATTGAAAGGTTGACTCTGTTTGACATATAGMGAAGTCATTCAACTTCCCTATCCCTGAAAATTGTGCCACACAAAACTAATACAAGGTTAAAGTTTTGCATTCCCAAAAGTCAGAGTTCTGGCCCTGCTTTTTGTACTGCTTCCTCCTCTTAGTATCATGACCTCCACCTTCCCATGGTCACGGCAGCAAAGACTGCCATCAGATTTCAATCCACATCTCATTCTTCCTCATTTGTAAATAAYAGGTTCAGGTGACAGCCTTTCCTTGTCAGCTTCTTGAACAACTTTGTTGGGAAATTGTCATCAATGCAGTCATAGATTGCTTGTGCATTGATATGTAGCYGTTTTAACAAATTTCAAGGTGGGGAAAATTCTGCATGAAAACCAGGACTGGTCAATGTGAGATTTCTTTCTGGTTTTACCCAGCCTGACCTCCCTGAAGAGCCTGTATCCATCCACTGTAATTCACCRGTGTGTGAAGCATGGGCATATGAAGCTTCTAAATTAAAAACATTATTTCATTTATRTGCCTTAAGTTTGCTAAATTTTATCAACTTTTTACAGGATTCTGCTCAGGTGAAATAGTGCATTAAATGTAAGTTTTGTCAAAACTAATTGAGAGTTATGGGAGAAAAAAAATGACAGTTACTTAAAATTCTATTACATCTGAGGGKKTTTTTTTTGTTTGTTTGGAAGTATCCCCACCAAAGGACTCCATTCAATAATCTCAATGTCCTTAAAATGTGGTAGACATAAACCTGATACTTCTGCACCTCTTTGAAGAATCAACAATATATATTCCTTGTTTCTGTTTTCTCAACACACTTAAGAGGTGAAAATTCAAATGTTAGAAATGAAACACATGAGATGTCTTTTGTTATGTGTCTTAGATTTCTAATCTATGTAACTGAAATATTTTTATTTTCCCCTTGTGGCTATGGACATGTTAGAAACACAATGAAAGATCATATTTCCTGGTAATAATAATAGTAATTATGTAACKTCTCACTCAACAACCAAATATTTCTAATTCTTTTGACAGAGGAATATTCAGTCAAATTAATAGAAGCCCCAGAGAAAAAGACAAAATATACAACATCGCCATTTGAAACCCAAAGGGAAAAAATATAATCAGACTTACACTTCACTAAAAATTTTATCTTTAGTAAAAACCATGATAATATTATTCATGATAGTCAAAAAAGCAATTAACTTGACTCATGATACTTATATTCAACATACAAATTGATTTTTGTGCAGTCTGTTATGAATCACTGCCATGTAAAATGTGAAGCCTAAGAAAATTTTCTACTAGATTAGAGAAACAGCAAATACTGCAGTTTTCAAATACCATCCTGAAAGTTTTACCTGCTCTGAATTTGAAAAACAAAATCTTATCTGAAGAATTGGAATCTATTTTATAAAAAAATAACAAGTTAATAAAGATACTGCTGAGAGTAGACTTTTCATAATAAAGTAAGATTTATTTTAAACTGCTAAATTAATTCCAAAGAATACAGTTAATTTTCTGAATGTATTGGAATACATACAATATTTGACAAGGAGAATCTAATTAAAATGAAATATCATTTGAATAATATTTTAATCTTACTTATCTCAATTGRGTAAGTATTAACACATCCTTTAATTTACATTTCATTCAGTGATTTAATATGCAGTTTCTCACAGTGAGTAATGACACACAGAGTAAGACAGTATAACTTTGCTGCATTCTTGCCTATTGTCATATTCACAATAAACATGAGCTATTTATAAACTTTTTTCCTTTTTTTTCATAGAGTGAGAACAGATTTAAAATATCTACTAGGGTATATTTCACAATAGTTCTCAACAATTAGCCATTTTACCTGTCCCTTTCTTTTTAAAAATCAATAAAAATCACTCCCTCTGCTGTGGATAACTTAGAATGTTAAGGAGTTATGACTAGCTTTATCAGTTTTATGCTGACTTACATTTTTAATTTKGTACAAGCATGGCTAAAAAAATTATTAGAAAATTCATTGGGTGATTTSAGTGATAAAATAATAAAGTCAGAATTTGTGCAATGTAAGTATTTAAATAAATATGCTTTGGAATATGCATAATTTTTTTCATTAGTAGTGGAAGTTCATAGGCTATTTATTTACTTGACAGTACTTGATGTAAGGATCTGTCTTATCCTGATCTGATTTTATTTTCTTTTCACTGTCCATATTCCACCTCAAAGAATTCTGTTGTCTGCTGTCTTCTTGTTTTCTAAGCCCCAYGCAGTTTAAGTAAGACTGGCATTTGTGAATTTAGAACCCAAAGGAGCATTTCAAGGGTGAGCATAGCACACAGAGCGTGGGGGGGTTAGATTCTGGGAAGGTTATGTYGAACAATTTTTATAGTATTAGTAGTGGCTCTTTTCTATTAAAACTAGAAAAAATCAGATATGACTGCAAATAACGTCGTAACTAAATCCTCACCAAACTTTTTTTTTTTTTTCCCGCACAGGTGTTGACCATAAGGTTTTTTTGGGTTTTTTTTTGTTTTTTTCATATGACTGTAAAGTCAACCATGAGTTCTCAGCCACAGCACCTGGTAAAAAGCCTAAGCTACATTCAGTGACCTCACCGATGATAATATAATTTGTAATTAATCAGGTAATTATATACTTAATCATAATCATATTTGACACCTTTGTGTTAATGTCATTATGTTTTTAAGAATATGAGAAAAAATGATAATTCTTGAGGGAGGAAACTTTAACACTTGTGGAATACTTATTTTTTTCCTTTTCTTTGGAGCAGCAGCAGAATAGAGAAATGGTTATTTGTTATTTTAAAGTCTTCTCAAAAACTGATAGAAGCCATTGCTAATCTTGAAGTACATACTCCAGGTACAATATATTAATAAATCGGGTAATGAAGAATTTTAGGTATAGATATTTTAATCTTATTTTAAATTTCAAACAGGTATTACAGAAAAAAAAAAGAGTATTTCAAAAAGATTAATACTAAAATAAAAAATGCATCAAGTAATCTGTGACAAGACAAATACTTTCACAAATCTAATACCCTTTAAAATTCCAGAACAGAAGGAAAATTACTAAAAGAGTACATTAAATGAAACATAGCTTAAAAAACTTTATTTCATTTACAATGGAAAACAGGAACTTCCAGTCTCCAAAGAAAGAGAGTGAAACAAGAGAATTAGGAGGGGGRAAAATGGAAAATATCTAGATAAAACTAATGAGTTATGAGAAAAACACGTTAGAGGTGGGACATTACAGAGTTGTCTTCAAGGGTTATTTGTACATTCAGGCATTCAGTAACCTCCCTCTGACTCTGGATGAAGTTTCTGGAATGTAACTATGCTGCTGATTTTTCATATTCCAGTGACAGGTCACCACTCAGTGCAGTCATTCTTTGGTTTGCCAAATTCTCTCTGCACACTGCATATTTCAGACATTTGGTAAAGAATTAGAATCCTGGGGCTAAAGCCAGTAGAAAATATGCAATACATTTTCTAGCAATGAAATTTCAATGTTATTTGCTGTATTAACAAAATCTCGTATGCAATTCGTAAGAACTTGTGTGAATTCAGTTTATTGGAAAGGGGTTAATTAATGAATTGCAATGCAATTAGTAAGAGCAAATTAATTTTTATAATACCAGTGATATAAATACTTACATATACTAATTCAAATTAAAGGATAAACAGAAATGTTTCTGGGTATTTCTAATGAGATATTTCGAGATGGAAGTTTTGGCAGGTTTAGTCAGGAAAAGCCAGTGACAACAAAAACATGCAAAATGTCATTTAATTCTTAGACACAAAGAGAATCTTACCTACTCCATTTCCATTACAGTTTTATTATTTCTTAATATGCAAATGTCCTTCCATTAGGTTAGTGAGTTAACTTTCCTTAAAATGATATTCACTAAACTAAGGTCTAAGAGAAACATTCTGTTCCATTTGAGAGGTTTTACTTTTGGTTTTAAAAAGTTAAGAGAGGTGTGCTGGTTTTGGCTGGGATAAAGTTAATTTTGTTCAGTACAGTAGTTAGTATAGGAATATAGTTTGGATTTGTTCTGGAAACTGTTGATAACTCTGAGATGCTTTCRCTGTTGCTGAGAAGTGCTTACACAGTCAGGACCTCCTCTGCCTCAGTCCACTTCACCAGTGRGGAGGCTGGGRGTGCACAAGAAGCTGTGATGGGACACAGAGGCAATACTTGATCCAGACTGATCAAAGGGATGTTCCAGACTATATGGTGTCATGCTAGGCATATAAAGCTAAGGGAAGAAGCAGGAAGGGAGAGCAATAGTCAGTGTGACGGTATTTGTTTTCCAAGGTCACCATTACGAGTGATGGAACCCTGCTTTCCTGGAGATGGCTGAAAACCTCCCTGCAGCTGGGAAGTGGTAAATAAGTTCCTTGTTCGCTGTGCTGGGCATGCAGCTTTTGCTTTTTTGCTATTAAAATGCCTTTGTCTCAACCCACAAGTTCTCTCATTTTTACTTTTTTGATTCCCTTTGCCATCCCACTGGGTGAGAGTGACTGAGCAGCTGGGTGGGCTTAATGGATAGCTGGGCTTAAACTGTGGCATTGGGTGACACAGACATTTGGTACCATACACTTAAAAGTAAACTTGGATTATTTCTCTACTTTTAATATATATAACATGACAGGGGTTTAGAATGTATCAGAGCACAGTGGTCTTATCAAGTTCCTGCAAGGAAACACAGGGATTCTTCTTCTGTCTACAAATATTTTTTCTTACACACTGGTTCCAGGTCTTATTTGATCTCATGAGCTTTCTGAAGGCATTATGGTGGGTTTGGTTTTGGTCTTGGTTTTCTTGATATTTTTTAGGAATAGATTATAAATAACAAGAAACTTGTTCTTGACTGCAATTTTTTTTTTTCTATTTTCTTTTACTTTATTCTATCATTACTCACTAGGGAAAAAAAAAAACCACACTGAAGTAAATATAAAAGAGCCATTCACATCTTTTGGAAACATATTTTTTTATCTCCAGTTTAGAAAAAAGAATTTTAACAAGGCTGGCATCAGAAATTATTAAGAAATAGAAATCCAACTTTTTGCTKTATTCTTCACTCTTACAGCATGCATATCTTCACTAGAATTGGATAAAATACAGGACTAGGAAAGTTAAATATATAAAGACACAACTTTCTAATATTATGCTCATAGGCACACCAGATAGGTTTGTTAATTACAAAATTTAATTATAGTATCCATCTTTCATTTTATTCCTTGAGATTTAAGTGACATTACATGAGCTCATCCATCATGTCCTTCYTGTTCATCCTCCTTCTTGGGTTTTGCATATGAGATGAAATATCACTTTAGCAAAAAAGGGAAATTAAAAAATCTTTGACTAGATACATTTTATGCAGAAATAGAAAAAACTGTTACAAAACTATCTGCTAAGCAATTTCCAACTAAGATGGGAATAAACATGAGGAAAGAGTACAAGATAAACAAGAAAATTATAATGATTCTCACTATTGATCTATGGAGTCATTTGTGCAAGATAAAATCTGAATGATGATGATGATAACTCAAAAAGTTTAGGTAAAATGGTGCAGAATATCCACAAAATATAGTGATATGAACTTGTGAAGATTAATATAATATCACCATATTATTCAAAGGATAGATAGAAAACTTTTGTTATAATTTTTCATCTGAAATATGATTTATAATAACCAAAGCAATAACTGAAGAACAAAAAGTAGATGTTGTGTAGAAGTTAAAATTGGATAAGAGAAATCCCAAAAGCATTAGAATGTTTGCTATAAAATCATTACTCTCTAAATGCTGAAACTTTTTTAATTCTACTTTGGTTCATTCCCATGTCTACAGAAGCYTACATTCATAGGTGGGACAGTAAATATAACCTTCAATCTAGTGGTTTAGTGAATACAGCTGGATTGTGGGAAATTCCTGAAGGTGTTAAAAACAAGATCCTAAGCACCTAGGTAAAAATCTCAAAGTTGATGCTGTGTTGAGTGGGGAATTGGAACAGATGACTTCCTGAGTTCCTTCCAACATTAATTTTTATATATGTCTATGGTAACTGACACAACTATTTGTATAATTTAATAAAAATGCAAATAATATGATTGAGAGATAAATAATCTCCAAATGCATATGTTTCCATTGGGCTTCAATTCATTTTAGGGGTCTATTCAGAATGTCATCTATGACAGGGGAAGGACTTTGARCATTTTTTACAGTTCTATGTACAGCAGTGTTTTTAGTCTGCARACTTAACAGCAAGCCTGATGGCACAGGATTGCACAAAGAAGCCATGCTAGCTCATGTCYTAGAAACTTGCTTATATTGTGCTCTGTCTGGAAAAAATGATCTGCTTCACTTTGCTGTATCTCTTCTGTTTCTGGCTGTGGAGTTTGTTGGAGACACAACCAGTTCATTACATGTCTAAAATGTAGACATATTGTCTATAGGTCATCTTGGCCTTTTTTACTCAGGAAACAAGTCAACCTYACCCAGCTTTGGATTCTTAATGAGTAAAACAATACAAAAGCAAAAATTATGCTATCGTTATAACAAAAGAGATGATTAAAAGTTTTGCCATTGACTACTAGACTTATACTTCAATAAAAATTTAATTAATAATGAAGAAGGGCGATGTGAAGGACAAGGAAATGGAACACTGCTACAAAGAAGTCTCTAATTTTCTTTAAACTATTTTAAGATTATATTTTATTTGAATTATAGTTTGGCCTGACAGTATCTCCTCTGACTTCTTCATTGTGTAGGTACAGAACCTCATGCAGGACTAGGTCTATGTACTTGTTTTGGCCAGGACAGGGTTAATTTTTTACAGTAGCTGGTGAGGTGGCATGGCCAGACCACTTTATTGTTGTTCAATAATATTATGACCACCCCCTGAAGACCGGAGTAACTAAGGTTTGTGATRATAGATCCTTTTTGGGGTGTACTAGAGTCAAACAGCATTGTATGATCGCTGTTTATAAATATGTATCTATATGTGTAGGGTTAATTTTGGAACAATTCAGTTGCAAAGGAACACAGGTAAGTTGCTATTTTGGCTATTATCTATTGTGATACAGCAATATAAAAGCATAAAAATAACACTTAAGAAGCTGTATAAGAAAAAGAAAGAAAGAGAAAGGATAATACTAGGAAGATTTCATCATCCGTGCATCCAGCAACAAGACTGGATTGCTGCAATTTTGATGTCTGTTGGTCAAAGTGATKGACACAGTCTCAATCAACCTTTGGGGTTGGGGGAAGCTTGTGAAACACAAARTTTAATGGGTTAATGTGCAGCTACACTTACATGGGAATGCTCAGGTAGCTCCCCTGGAGTGGGGGAATTTTATGCTCTCTGTTACAGCACCGTGGATCTGTTCCAACGCTGTGGCTGATATGCATGTCCTCTGATGGAAGACCCCAGAAACGAGTCTGAGGCATGTGCAGGGTCTTTGATGGACTATGAAAACTTCTAGGACATGACAGCTGCCTCCACAACAGCACAGTTGAGCCAGTTATRCCCCRTCAGAAGGGATAAAAATGCTAGGTCTAAGTGGGAATATTCTGTGTGAATGTGACCCTCCCCAGGGCAGGAATTTTTACAGCTGAGCCCGTTGTGTAAGGGAGGACATTGGCATGATAAAAAGCACTAGTCTGCCTCTGCAGGGTGTGCTCCTTTCTGCCTTCTGCCTTATATGGCTCAAAATACAGAGCCTTCAGCAGTGGGTGTTCACTCCCTCTTGCTTATATGGCTCAGAGGTTTCACCATCACTCCCACCAAAATMCTCCTTTCCCCACATCCAGGTGCTGAAGGCACATCAAAGCATTCTCCCACCTTTGCAAATGGCTGATGGTTTGGTCATGAACCATTAACATTTCAGTGTCTCAAAGACATCCTCTCACGTCACCTGCCAGGGGCAGGAGTAAGGGAGGCCATTTAGAGAGCAAGAGGGTGATGCTCTTCATTGTACCACACAAAAATATGGGGACCAGGGCACAAGACTGATTAAGATATTTTTAAAAAGCCTCAGAAAAGTTAACACAGAAAAAGGGAAATAGGGGTAATACCATGGGACTATATCAAGTATAAAATAATACAAATATTGAAAAAAGGTCAAGGAAACAGGATACATATATATATATCTATATATCTATATATCTAGATAGATAGATAGATAGATAGATAGATAGATAGATAGATAGATAGATATAAAGAGGATAAATATATTTTTTTCCTTCAGACATTAATTTAAACCATACATGTTCATTTAATTGTGTTTAATGTTCTTAACGGTTTATAAGACAGAATGCTTTTTCAGATGAGCTTACTGTTTTCTTTTACACATAGTAAGATTTCTTTGAAATATTCCCTAAATTCAAACAACATTTTCTCTAGAATAGATTAAWTTCTAAGAAAAACAGAATGAAACATAATTATGTAAAATTATAAGTTATATTTGGTCTCATATGAAAGCCAAATACCATTTTCCTTTCAAGTATTAATACATTGCATTTTAAAAGTTATTTAGTATTATGAATCTTTGAATTGGAACCTCCATACTGAATTTAGTACCTATTTTCTGATATATATTAATACAAGATCTTGACTTTTAATTTTACTTTTATGTTTGTCTAGCTGTAACCAAACAACACGCTAAGAAAAAATATCATCTGAAAATTGATGATGATTACTAAACTTTTAATTCACCACCTCTTATACAAACTGAAGTTGAAACTCCAAACACCTCAGCAAYACAACAGAATTTTTGATATTTTCTAGGTGGTCTCATGTCGGAGATTTCACAGTTTCCCTCTGTTTACCAAATTCTTCTTTTGGATTGTTGGCATAAAGATGCAATGTAAAAACAAAACACATGCCTTATCCCATAAGCTTCTTTAAAGCTATGGAATAGGGACACAAAAYATCTCAGATAATTATAGTATATATCTGAGTAGGAGTTCCCAGAATCATTTCTATTTTGAAATACTTAGTTTTAATACAACTTTACATACATAATTTTGAAGAGAATCCAAAAAAAGGATAAAAAAAGTGGCAAATGAAATGAGAAGCAGTTGAATTTTTTTGCAGAATTACTAGAAAAGAATCACTCACCCCATTTACCATTAATGTTTTTTTTTTCTGCTAGTCCAAAAGTAATAATCTGGCTATTTTTAAAAATTAAATAATAAATTCTGAAAACAGGATAAAGGATCTCACTATTCATATTGTTTATCCTTAATTATTAACATAGCAACTTTCAAATCTCTTCAAGCCAAAAAATTACACTTAAGACTTCTTTGTTTTTCTTCTAACTTTGTATTGCAAGTATTTTGGGTTTCCCTTAGACTCAAAAGAGTAACATAGTAAAGTATATTTTCCTAAACCCTATGGTGTAGTATATTGCCTTATATCCAGGAATATATATATATTCCGTCCAGCTGTACTGTTAAATTTCACTTTTTTAAGAAGATGCATAGCTTGCTTGTATCAAAAGTAGTAGACCTCATGTATGCTTTAGTTTTATTAAAATAGCARTACAATTTGATACCGTTCACTTAAATCTGCATCATATTAATTGTAGAACTAAGGCATTTATTACAAAATCTTTATTTGAACATTGCTATAATTGGAAAGGATGCAATACCATCTATAAACCTTACACTGCATTTCTTTTCCTTCAATAGATGCATAATAGTTTTTCTTCATATACTAGGGCTGTGTATAAATTGTTACACAGTATAAAATTTGTCAAGACAAAAAGCACAAGATAAAACTTAAGCATTTGAAGTCATATCACAATGGTTCAGCATAATTCACATACTTTTTCAGAGACCTCTCTCCTAGTACTTTCCATGAAACTAAGTAATCCAAAGATTATCTGAAACTAATAAGGTTTATGCCTTGGGTAGATTTTAGTAAATGACTCAGTCCTATGTACATATCCACAACCTGATTTGTTTGGGTTTGCTCTCTGCCAGTGTGTCAGTGGGCCAATGGGTGGTATGTAGCTTGTACCCATTCTATCAAATTTTCGTCCGTCAGACAGTGTCAATGATATCCATATTGTCAGCCTGACGTGGCAGCCTTCAGGCTATACTTGAATATCATTTGGTATAAATGCTGACTAGCATCAACAGTTGGTCTAACAAACTATATCTTAGGGAAATATGTTGTAGAAAACTCTCAGTTTCCCATTCTTGGGACATCACCATGCAAAAACAATTTACAAGCTCGTCAATTTATAAGCTCTTCTCTGAACCTCTGGCACAAATCACCCTTTGGGGCTGTGGGGAAACTTAGGGTCTGCGAAATGTCATAATGTACTGCAGAATTCAGACTACTCAGAAAAATTCTACAGTCATTTGGTATTTCCTTAAACACAAGCAGAAAAGAAAATAAACAAAATGATAGCTGTCCTTCTATTATTACRAAAAATCCAAACCTGTCTGAAAAATACTACAACCACAAAGGAGACCGTTAGTTACTGACCTCTTAGAGAAATTACGGGTTCTTTTCCTGGTGCTTTGGTTGGCATAAAGAAATAATCACCACTTTCAAAACTTTTCTGAAACACTTGGTGTTGGTACTTGGTTAGAACACTGCTCTAAGTACTTTTCAAAATTACTGGTATGTACATGATTCCAGATAGGATTTTGAATGTGATGAGTAAAAAATGATCTTAAAGACTTTGATTAAAAGTCTGATGGAGTCAATGACATGTACATGTGCATTYTTAATTAAATAATGTATTGAGTGTTTTATTTCACTTATATGAATTATGGATTATCTTGTGTCATCTTGAATGTTCAGCTTCTATTTGATTTTATGTTTGTGTAATGCATTTCTCAAAATACATTACATTTTCCTTAAAAYAGAAATAAAGAATGAGATTATAAGTAAGCAGTGACAAAAAATCCCCACATTCTTTCCTGATCTACACTTGTGGAACTGAAAGCATCTTTGAGAATTACATTTCCATTTGTCTCATTTTTTATTAATTCAGAAAACAATATCTTTTGGATTTGTTGCATACTTTCAGAATTACAGTCTAACTTATTTAGTGCCATTTCCAGTTATGGTTGAGTTATAGAACTAAGGGATAAGGAAACAAAAATATTACTGCTGTCATACAGCAAAACACAAGAATAATGTAAAATATAAAGAAAATGTCATTTAAATGCAAGGGTTTGAAAGGAGAAAAAGTGATTGATKGCAGTTCTAAACTCTACAAGGCAGGCAAACTGTTGGGAATTTACCAGCAGTTCTGCAATTAATTAGCATACAAATACCAGTATTTCCCTGTGTGGAACATGTGGTATAGATTGATGCATACATTTTATAAGTCCCAAAAAATAATTCAGAGGCTTCTTTATATTTGGTCCTGRGCAGTCAGTGTTTTTAACATAATTCAGCTTTCTAATTAAATACACTAACTACAAATTTGTGAAATATTAATAGTCCAACATATATTTGATATAGCTCTATTCCATATGAGATTGTTAATATTTTTATGTTTTTATATATTAAAATGGAAAGAAGATGCTAAAAACCTAATAGTATTAACTCTCTTGTATGTACATGTAATAACGAGGTTATCAATTGTCATGTATATACATTAAAACTACTCAAAATAACATTGTTTACGGATCAGAAATGTTATTTTGAACAGCTTTCCTTCTGTGCAGCACTGCTGATTAACGCTAGTGTTTACATCTAGATATGAACTTTCCATTATAACACGTATTTTTGGTAATAATCAGAGACTCTTTCTGGGTTTTAACTATTCCTTAGTGCCTTTGTTTTTCAAGAATCCCCAACATCCTCAAAAATAAACCAAAAAGACACCTGCCCCCGCCATCCCCAACCCCCCCTCCCTCCAAAAAAAAGGTGATTAATCTTTTTAAGAAGAGCACATCTGAAGTTGTAAGATAGCTCTGAATATTAATATTTCATAGATTAAGGACAGGTATAATATTTAATTGTGTGAGGTACACACACAGAGATCATGTATTGGGTCAGACCAAATCTGAATCTTGTTCTTGTTCAGTGTCTTGATTTCAAGGATAGCTGTTTAGCTAAAAAGGCACAGAGAAAAATAGACCAAAAAAATTCCTGAACATACATCTCCTAATATCCTTTTTACCTTCAGCTGTATTCAAAACTTCAGGGACCTGAACCCAAGCAAACCTRCAACATTCTTTGCATGGAAACAYAGRATCAYTGAGACTRGAAAAGACTTTGGAYAGCTTTACACAGGACAACTACTTTCTGTGAACTAYCGCCTTCCACTTTGGATCTGATTCCTAGCTCCTTCACTGGAAGACAAAACAGTCCATTCCTTAGTTCTCCATGGCACTTATGAAAACRTATTTCATGCTCACCCAAGCCACCTCTCCTCTGAAATGAAGACCCCTTGCTTATGTAGTCATTTCTTCCACAGAAACAATTTCACTTAGACTAGAGAAAGGAAGCTGATTCCTCACAAGCACCACTTCTTGCTGTTGCAGCACCAAGGGACTGCCAGCCACGAGGGACTTCAGTGGACTCCTGGGAGAGGTGCAATGTGGAGGGAAGTCTTGGGGAATGGCCAGGGATAGCTGGACCTGTCAATGCCTTCAGAGCACGGACATTTCTAAAAGGTCTTTTYGTTCAATTGCATTTGTTCTAAAAATCTTGGCTAATACGGAACAATTTTAAAATCCACAAGATGACAGAGTATTTGCAGAGAATTTTATGAAATGCTGAATCTCATGATTGGAGGTGCTTCTCATATATTGAATTCCACTGAAATACTGATTAGCAAAAAAAGCCATGACTTTAGAGAGTACAGTCATCAAAGAGTTAATTCAGGCATCGTGTCTTCACATTTTTTTTTTTTCTGCCATACATTTGTGGAGTTCAACAAAGATACTGTTTAATGATGGTAATTACACTGACTGCAACATTGCTAGAAACTAAAATAAACAGACTTCTCAAAGATTTAAAAAGATATAATGAGAGATCTTAATTAAATACTCCCACAGTTTTCTCAGATCTACTGTAAATACCTTCTGGGTTTTTAGAAACAGTGATAAYTTTCTACTTAACAAGTTTTCATTTGTGCTATGCGTCTTTATCTAATTTTCTCAAGTTAAGGTCAACTGTGCTAACTTTTATGCCTTTTATCTGGGACTTCTCAAGAAGGATGAATCATTTAATTTGTAGTCTCCTGCTTTACAGTATAAATACTGTATTTTGTTAACCAAGCATAATAAARCACTGAGTTTCACAGCAATTCCATAGATTTTGTTTATTTGTTCTGATCAGTTGACTCTACCTCAGTGATAAACTCCAGCAGAAAGGAGAAATTTCCTTCTCCTTAAATACAACTCATCATCTCCATATTTGTGTATGTGCATGTCCATGTTTGGAAAGAGATATCTGAAGGGTCAGAGAGAGAAAACTGGAAATAAAAGATGTTGCTATGTAGCTTTGAAGACACTCAAAAGAGCAGAAGTCTGTCTACAATTAGACAACAGACCAGAGGAAAACCTCAGAGGTAACATAAAAAACTTTCCTACAAACAAAAAAGGGAATTCTTTGAAGTTTATTCAGCCCAGGAAGCTACTGAAAATTGTTAGATTGGAAGAAGCAATAGAAGAAAAAAATGCAAAGTCACTGCAATGACACAGTGGGAAAAGGAAAGTTTTGTATTTAATGACTTCAATCAAAGAGTTATCCCTATTTCTGATACTTTTTTATATCACCTGTGTTCTGATAAAATGTAGGGTTTGAAACTATTTTGAGCCTTTTCTCAGTTCAGGAAAGAGGGAGGTGTGAGTGTGTATGAATGCATGTGCCTGAGAAAGAGGAGGGAGAGAGGGTTGGAGAGAAGTTCTAGAAAATATTTTTGGAGTATAAATAAAATATAGGGGGCTCAAATTATCTGTAGTGTGTTACTCTTGTTAGTTAATAGTCTACAGCTACTTTTGAAATCCCTGTGGATGAAAAGGAGTTGATGTGTAGAGAAAAAATCTTGTTATGGAGGATATAATCATCACCCTGTGCATCACACATCTCAAGGTGTTTTCAAGGTGTTTTATTTTGAATAAATTCAGTTTGGTCATATGGACTGAATACATATTTTCAGCTGAAGGTCATTCAGTGCAGTCCTGCAATACATTTTCCACTTCTCTGAAAACAGCCCAGTTCTTAGGTGAAGGCAGTGCTCCACAATGAACTGCAATAGTTTTAATAGGGACTGACAATAAGCAGATTGCTTCAAAAGCTTCCTCTGGTCTAGACTAAAACTGATTCAGATATGCTCATAGTAGGTGGTTCCTATTCAGGATTTAGGTTTTAATTCTTTGCTCTTTCTACTTTCTATACAAACCAGAAATCTCTATGAATAAACTTTGCCCCTGTGAGTCCATTTGAACACCAGCTGAGCATCCGTATTATTATTTGCATGATATATAAAGTGCTTTGGGATTAATGCATGAAGAGCATGATCAAGGTCTGATACTTGAAAGTGACAGCATATTTCTGCAAATATAMTATGCAGAGTGTATATACTTGTACTAATACTGTGATTACTCCTGATTTCTCACTGTTGTCTCAAAAGTTCAAAATTTGTATATATATAATACTTTCAGCCACATATAATCCATATAGCTGATAATTTACATCCCCTTGGTTTACATTTCACCTCCCTAGAATGAAGACAATTTTCTTCATAATAGCCTGCATGGTGCTGTGCTTTAGATTTGTAAAACAATGTTGGTGATAAAATTGTTCTGGCTATTGCTGAGCAATGTTCATGCAACATTGAGGCTTTCTTTGCTTCTCAGACAACTCTGAGCAAGTAGAATAGGGATAGGCAAAAATTTGGGAGGCGACACAGACAAGAGAGCTGACCCCAATGGATCGAAGGGATATCCCATATTGTATAACACCATGCCCAGCAATAAGTTTGGGGTATAATTTTGTGGAAGGGGTTGTAGCTCAAAGACTGAGTGTTGGTCTGTTTGTAGAAGGTGGTAAGTCATTTATTTGCATCACTTGCTTGTTGATATGGGGTTATAGCATGTGGTGGGCAATTTTTTTTTTCCTTTTTTTTGCTTGCTTGCTTGGTTAGTTTGGTTTGGGTTTTTTTCCCTTCAATCACTAAACTCAGTTTATCTTGACTCACAAGTTTTTGGTATGCTTTCTCTTCTGAATCTTTCCTCCATCTTGCTGTGGAAAAGGAGCAAGAAACTGATGGATGCTCAGTTGCTGGCTGGGGTCAGTCCACTACACCCCAAAATTCCCAGTTTAAAAAGTTCTAGCATAGCTGACATAGAAGGAAATAAATTAATGAGATGCTATTGAGATTAAAGAAAAAAAGCCATTAGCCTGTCCTTGGGAAAGAAAAAATATTTTGCAGAACTAACAGCAAAAGTTTACTGAGGGAAGGAGTTCTTACAATTTTTTCATATTAGCAACAAAGGAATATAACTGGGATATTGACTCACAAAGTATTTACTTCATTAATATGAAATGACTTGTCATTTATATACCCAAAAAGACATTGAATGCAAAGCCAATATTTATTTTGGACTGCAAACCCTGAGTTTTGTCCATCATCATRCAGTGCAGGAACCATTAGAGGCTGATCCGAGAGTTTGTTGATGAGAAAGTTGTGCAGGACTGAAAGAGCAATAAAGCTTAGAGTAGTTCTCAACCTTYTGTCCCTAATGGGACTTGGGAAACTTTTACCAAGATCTAGAACACTCCTTACTATTCCCATAAAAATAGAAGTTTTAGAACACAAAAAAAATGACATATGTGTATCATCAAGTGTAGAGAATAGGGTAGATAATCGAGATATTCATCTCATTAAGTTCAAGGTTTAGAAATTCCAATTCATTATTGTATTCATTTCTACGTAYAATATAGTGAACTAATTGTTCTTTTCTTCACTGTAAGAAATTATGCATATAATTCTTGCAAATGGGAAGAGGTGTGCCATTATTCTTTGCTGATGCAGACTTTCAGATAGTTTTTTTTTCCCCCAAATTAAAAGGGAACATTACAGAACTTTAAATCATCAACCATTATCAGGGTTATTTGATCTGTCAAGAGACCTCCTCTCTGCAGAACAGCCTCACAAAGGTTTTTCAATGAATGTGCACAAAATTCAACTTAAGTTCTAAGAGGTTCAGTTTCTATACAATCTACTGTTAGGGTAGAAGAGAGACTATAAATAGAATTTCACTGATTTAGAATTGCTGTAAACACTAATTTCAGCATAATTTTCCATTCATTGTGATTGCTGGGCTTCCATTTATTTTTTAAATAAATACATTATCCTATTTGTAAATGTCTATTTYATTAAAAATGTAGATTTCAACACATCGTGTCTGATTTTGAAAATTAATATCACTGCTCTATAAACTAATGATGCGGTAATTCCAGGTTTATAGAGTCTGTGAAAGTTGTTCTGAAACAATGTAATAAGTAGTTTTAAAAAATTATATTAACTATGTGTTCATTGTTCAGCATTTCTTGGATTGGATGAGATTTCATCAAATGAATTCCTGGTATGAGAAACATAGAATAAGGGTTAATAATACATATGTTTATACAAGGTTTAAACAACAAATGGTATTTTCAGATAAATATTGAAAAAATAACTGAGGGGTTTCTCACAGAATGATGTGGTTTGATCTGCAGGAGTAAAATGAAAAATTTTCTTTACAGAGTTTAAATAGAATTAGAGATAGTATTAACTTTTCTTTTTAGTATGAACAAACTAAAATCCAGAGATTTTAATTTCTACTTATAAAATAAACCTTATATTGCAAATACCTTTGAACTGCTGTAGGGTACTATTTTTTCATGCATACTCTCCATTTTTATTTGTTTTATTTGTTTGCTTTTTCCCCACGAATGCTCGACAGAGTGAACAAAAACCTTCAAAATTTGAATTAGTTTTTCTTCACTATAAAGTTTAACAATGACCACTGAAAGCCCTACCCCTGGGACAAAATAAAACAAATAAGCCAAAGATCCAGTGCAGACTAGGWTCTGTGTGGCTGGGGAGAAGTCATGCTGAAAGGGACACGGAGGTCCTGGTGGAAAATAAGCTGAACACAAGATAACACTGCACTGCTGCAGCAATGAAGGCAAATTGGACCYTGGGCTGCATCTTTAGGGGCATTTCTAGTGTAGATAGGGGACTGGAACAGGGGGGTTGGAACCAGGTGATCTCAAAGATGTCTTTCGACCCAAGCCATTCTATGATTATCATCCTAATCTGTTTGCTGCTTGTCAGGCCACACCTGGGGGGAACTTGTGTTCAATTCTGGTCCCTCAAAAGAAGAAACAGGTGTACAAACAGTRGAGACCCAGGAAGATGATCAAAGTACTGGAGAAGCTGCCCTGTGGGGAAAGACTGAAGAAGCTYGGTCTTTTGGCACTAAAGAAGAGAAGATTCAGGAGCATCTTCATCAAAATATTCCAGTAACGATGTCTACAGAGGGGTTGGAGRTACTCTCTTCACAGTCACACGACCRAGACCAAGTGGTTCATTCTGGTGTATTGTTGGCAGAATCTCATGCCCAAACTGATGTCCTTCTCCACAAACAAGTTTCTTTTTTCTTTTATGTACATCTACTTCAACTTAATCAAATTATCAAGCATATTCTTTCAGTTGTCTGACAAAATTTATCTTSTGTTTATCACTGTTATTTATATGTCAGCTAAATTTAGTACTGTTTTGAATCTTTGAATGAAATATACATGCTGCTCTGTTATATAGAGAATTACTAAGTCTTGAACCTCTACAACACCAGATAAGATGAAAATCTATCTGCTGAAATAAAATGTTGATTTATAAGTGTAGTGTGTTCATAATTTTTCCCACTTGTTTGTTAGTTCTATTTGTAAAATATTTTTGTTTTACCTTCATTTGAATTTTGCAGGTTTTCTGTGTAATGAAAGTCTAGTCTGAGATGAGATTGTAAAGAACTTTAAATCTCTTGCTTACACCAAATSCCAGTGAGGATTTGAGTGAGGGTCCTTTCAAATATTCAGGACTCTACAACACCTTAATCTATAATGTTCATGAACCTGCATTTTTTTTATTTTTTAACGAGTAAGTTTCACTTTGATTTTGTCTCTTCAAAATAAATTAAAAATTATTGGATGGTCCTTCATAGGTAACATTAAAGAAATCTGAGCTAAGAATGATATTTTAAAAAATTCTGTTGATGATTATTAATGGTTTGGGGGTTTTGACTTTCTGTAGGAAAATATTTTCCAGCACACTCGCTTACCCTCAAAGTCTTACTTCATTACTTTTGGCAGTTTCCCTCCACTCAAAAATGAATCTGTATGCATACTATTTCTTCTATTAAGCTTTTGTAAACCTCAACTTCATGTTCACTGATCCTTTTTTACTCCATGGAAATAAATTACTTTCCTTCAGTATGCAGATCAGCTCATCAATTCAAAGTCTGACGTCATCTTTTTAATCTATTTCTGAACTTTATACTTTCTTCTCTCCCCTCCAAAAGAGAGAAAAGAAAGGGGAAAAAATATTCCTAATAAATGACAATGAGTATCCCTGAAGAAGAATTGGACTATCAAGTAAAAATCACATTATGTTTTCAGAGAAATTAAWATATGTTTGGTAATTGCCTTCAGTGGCAGGAGAGAGAATTTTACTGGTTTTTTTAGAAAACTTCATACACACATACATACAATAAAAATTGTAAAATATAAGTTTTCTGTTGGATCAGCATAGCTGCTGCTTTTGAGTGTGATTATTTGATAATACTTATCATAAGAATTGATGCAAAAATGGAGGCAGCAATAACTATTTTAACAGTGGATTGATGTMATCTGTGCATAAGGATAATATAAGTAGAGAATTTTGTTGATAAAAAGGGTCTCTTTTTACGGTGCCTTTTCATTAATCTCTGTCWSTAGKACAACCAGACTCAATACTTCCGACWGGAAGTCGGTAAAWGCAAATTTCTATTAAAGTGGAAATGTTTCTTATKTTATTTTAGGAGTGAAGTGAAAAGAGGTTTAAGCTTTTCTGATGTCTAAATGTATGCATTTAGGGGACTGCAATTAAAGGGATTTGAACACTGCAATTATATGGAGAAAAACACACATCACGGTTTGTTTGACACTGTTTACATAAACAGTATGACACTGTTTAAATAAAAGATTTGAAAAGAAGTTTACATTTTGCTCATATTTCAATGTTCAATTTTCTTTTACTATAATCCAACATCTCCCAGTGACTTCTTGGTCTGACAAATCCTTCCATGACGCTGTTGTACACCACAACGACACAAAGACTCTGACTTCMGAAGGCTGAAAATKACTCCTTTATTCTCGGTAAGTGTCTTCCCTTTTATATTATTCTACACCGACCAATTTGATTGGTGACAAGAAGACAAACCTCTTCAACCACATTGGTGAGACCAGAGGGACATCAAGAARAAAGTCTCTCCTAGGGAAAAATATGTAAACAATTTTGCTGTTACCAAAACATGTCTCTTGTTTACAGAAAATTCCCTGGGAAAGGARTTTCAGAAAACCAAACATCTCAGGCACAAACCAGAGATACACTTCCAAACTCTCCCTGGATCCCTGCRGGACCTGGCTGTGAGTCTGATGCARGCTGACCTTATATCCATGTGTCTGCCACTCTGTTCCTGATAAAGGTATCTGCTTTCTATTTCACTGTGTGTTTCTTCAGCCTKTAATTCAAAGGCTTCTTCAAGCTTATCAGTGACGGTATATAAAGTACCTTTTCCTCTTACAGGGGTGCTCCTAAATGTGTACTACCAAAGACAAGGTGACCCCCTACWGCTTAGCATTACCCATGTTGTGATGARCCCATTAGAAGATCTGGAATAAACAGSTTTAATAGCTCTGCCATTCATCACRCTGTGTATCAATTCGTGCTCTCTGAAGTGGGCATTAAGCTGCACTGAGCTGTGGTGCAATTACTCTSTGATGAAACAGCTAATTTGCTTTTCATTTCTGGAACAATTCACTTACAACTAGCTACAGTTTGCAGCATAGATATGTGCAAAGCACACAAACACTTCTGAGGGTTCCAGCTGGAAGCTTTATGGTAGCCAAAAGGGTAACTATCTGTCCCACTTTTAAACTCAACCTCCACAGAATATTGAAAAAGGAAAAGCATGTTAGCAGAACTTCAATGTGTACAGCTCTTGCCTTAGGCAAGRTTGARTTTTACTTACAGGYACCTCCACATCTACCACCCCCACCMCTCCYCTCYCCTTACATTTACTATYGTGTCATTGAAAATCTTCCAGGCCGGAGTCTAAGAGAGGGTCCCCCTATCTGTCTTTGGAGAAAAGAATACAGMGATGCCCTTTCCACATCAGGTACTCTGACCATGAAATGAAACTCTCTGAGTTTACTAAAAGACACTGTTCATGTGCCACTGTTTTAGCTTATCACAGAGCTATTTGTGAATGGCATAATGAAAATGTTACAAGTCTGAGTAAATGTAAATTTAGTTATTCTCAGTTTTCATATGTGAACCACTGGTTCATATTTTCCTTCTTCACAGTAATGCCACAGTTATCTTGAATGATGCCCAGATTAGTATTGATGGGGTTGGATCAAATTAGTAACACTTTACAGGGGACAGATTTAAATTATATATTTGCTTTGAGCAGATCTTTTAGTTATTAGGTGAGTATCCCATTGAAAATATGAAAACATCTTAGAAAGGCAAAAACAATTTCTCAAAAAGAAAGAAGTGAAACAAAGGAATTTTCCTTTCTGAAATTCTTCACCTATGTGGGTTTTGTCACATTAGTGATAAAAGCATAATTTTATATTTTCTTAAWTGTTCTTGCACACCCCTCTGTTAAATGCACATGTATAGTTCTGGTGAGCAGGCAGCTGAGAGCAACTCATTGTTTATTAGCTGTAGTAATATATTTTTCAGTGAGTTGCTTGTGTTTCTCTGCAATTCTTATATATATTTGAAGTAACTACTAGTTAGAGAATTCCAAGAAAATGCCTGTGATATGTATATTTGCCGACTAGAAAAAAATGCTCTAAGCTTAATAGGGGGATGTTTTGCTACCATAATCTTGGAACCATATGCTAATAAAAAGCTGTATTTCTCTTACTGCAGTCAATAAAAGATGTTTCTCACTTTACTGAAGAAGAGAAAGAGTMAAATAGATCCTAAGTGTTGTTAGTATCTTACTAAGAAGACTGTTGACATTTTTCATAAACAGAGATGTCACTTCATTACAAAATCTTATTGTCTAAATTWCACATTTATAAAGGTGTTTTTTCTAGTGGGAATATTTTTATCGCATTCACTCTGGGTRTTCCTTAATCACAGCGATAATTCAGACAGACTTGTAGACATGCAACAGGTTTACTGTCTTGGGGCAAGCTGCAGAGGTTGAAAACAGGACAGAAGACAGATACTCCCATATTGTTCTGCTTGTACTTTCTGCTTGATGTTTTATATCCCATTTTTTGATCATCGCTGCCACCACAATTACTGTCTTTTCAAAAATACCATCAAATCCCAATTTACTTCTTTCCTCTATGACTAGTCTCACAGGCTCACAGCCTTATTTGTAGTTGCCTTAGTAATCTTACTTGCTTTGTGCTTCCCCCTTTATAAGACACACTGCAAATTGTACAATTTGGGTCTCCTCCTCCTGCACTTTTGGTTTTTTTTGTGACAACAATTGGCTGTTTSCCAACTCCACAAATTCTCTTATCAGTAATTTGTCAAGAATGAGGCATATAATTTTGCAATATTTWAAATTGAATTTTTTAATGATAAACCTGACATGTGGGAAACACACAAACACTATTAAAGCTTTCTTAAATATTTTTGTTCACTGTCTAAGTCCAAACAAAAGAGATAAAAACTTAGGTACAGGATTTTAGAATCCTAGGGGGAAAAAACCCAAACATTGTTAGAAACTGTAAAATTCTGGTGTTCTTCCCTTATTGTATATTTTTATTGAAAGTACAATATTTTAATATATTCTGTAAATCACTAAAACATATAGCTATAATAGGGGTGAGTTATTTTCTAAAACCTTTATCAAAAAGTATGTCAAGATTATGTAAATTAAATATTCATTAAAAAGTTAAAGGTTGATGAAGAACCATTGAAAATTGCTTCTTTCTATGTCTAACTTCCTGTCAAATTTCCAGAAACAGCTGCAGTTTTCTGGCTTAGAACATTTAAACAGAACAATTTTTTTCAGTTAAAATAAA
>QVAJ01000040.1:2391700-2402679 GCA_003546035.1 Mixornis gularis | reverse complement strand
TTGAAGATACTGTGGATGTTGGTATTGATGTTATTGTTCAGTCTAGGTTGCCTTTTGGTGTCTGCACTTTGAAAATGTGTCCTTAACTTGACAAGGACCTTGCAGATGAATATCTAGTTTTTTTTTTCTTTTTTTTTTTTCTTCTCCAAGGGTAAATTAACCATAAACTTTTTATTACTTATCAGAAGAAAACCAGAATTGTGTAGTTTATCAGTGTCCTTGCTAAGGTAGAAGGATTCCAACTGACACTGCTCATCAAGAAAGAAATCAAGCTGACAGGAACTACACTGTACAGTTTGTATACTAAAGATGCAAAGACAGTTGTTTGGTGTTTTATTAGTTATTCGATTTTGCTTTTGGTCTTCAAAATGTTCCAAAACATAGTCTGGAAAATTATCATCTTAGTATCAGTGGCAAGTCCTGAGCTGACTTAACAGCCAGGGAGACTAATCTTCCAAGAGGTCATTGATGGGGATGATTTTATGAGTCAGTTTTACACAGAACCCCTTTGCTGTCTCTCTCCCCTAAACACAAAGGGCTGGAGCATATGAACAGGCTCTGGTTTGGTCCTTCATTCAGATTCCTCCATTATTAACATTTTAATTCAGCCTATCRTTTAACAATTCAGGTTTCTCCTCTGAACCAGTATACATTCAGCAAAGACTTCTGAATTTTCTGGGTTAGATTGTACTGTCTCCTGAGGTCCCTTTCAACCTCAGTTATTCTATGTTTCTGAGCATTATTGTTAGCTAGTACATAAAAATATTGATAGATATTTCTCACAGTGTCAATGAACATTTTTTTCTTTTTATATTTGATGGAAAGTCTGCATTTCTTTAGACAGGAAGTAGAGAATAATGAATTCAGGATTACATCTTACAGTCCACAGAAAAAATGAATCATACTTGWTTGTCCTTTAATGGAGTCCCTTTCTGTGATGCCTGTGTGATATCAGCCATAAGAAAACCTACATCAGCTGGACTATTTCTGTAGCCTAGTCTGCCAGCTTCTATGCTACTGAGAGTATGTACTAAGATTATAGCTCAATTTTGTCATAGTTTCTGTTTTCTATTAATCATATTTATGGGGGGTGTTTTTCCTTTTCTTATAACCATAACAACATTTTGAAGTTTGTTTCTTTCATGCATTTTTAATTTTTTATGAAAATTTTTTTACATCATCTTTCAGTTACTGAAATTTTGGTGTGTAAATTCAGCAAATACTCTGAAAAGTGAAAACTTATCATCGCTCATAAAACTGCCATGGACTTAAGTGTCACTCCCAGAGAATGTGAAAGATTTTCTCAGGAAAGAACCCTTTAGAAGGAGTTAAAGTACTGATTTGCCCTGTTGTCTTAAATTATTTTGTTGAATATTTTGAGTGACTGATGCAAATGACCATTTCTGTGTTCTTGTACCCAGCCAAATAAAGACAGCAAGCTCTTATTTAATCTTAAGTTCAGTCTAGGAAACCAATCTCTTTTAACAATGAATACTAGAAATATTAAAAGTCTTAATAGATTAGATACAATTAGATCTAAATATCAGAAAAACAGAAAAATAATAAAAATCCATTGAAATAATAAAACTAATGAGACTGCAAGGTATTTAAAAGTAGAACTGTGAAATTAGTTAATGTAGGTTCCTGTTTCTGTTAAGTATTTCTGTCAAGTRGTTATAAAGTTTGCAGTTGTGGATATGTAGAACAATCTTACTGTAGTAACCCTGAGCAATGCATTAGAAACTTTGGCGTCTTGTAAATCTTTCTTTGTGTACTACAGAGATGAATCAAGGGGAGATAGTGAGGTAAGAATAATTCTGTGGCAGACATTAAATGACCACGTATAGCTGGAAAAAAAAACTTTTCAAATATCACTCCTGTGAAGAACCCCTTGGCTCTAGAAGAATAAAGATTAMCTCAAGATCTGGTGCAATGTGCTATGATAGATAGCGTGAGTCTTGACACTGACAGTTACAAATTACTGATATTTTGCATTAGGGTTTTTTTTTTCCAATGTCTCTTCTTCTATTGTTTTTTTTTTGTTGTTGTTGTTCTTTTCATTTTTTATTTCACAGGTATGCAAGTATTCTACTCTTACTACATTGGATATTTTCAGAAGTCTGAGTTTTCTTGGAGAGATTAATCTGAAACCATTCAGTTTTTTCCCCCAGAGGCATTAAAGGAACAAATACTGTAACACTTTTTTTTTTTTTTTAAGCTTTAATGCATTTTTTAAAATAGTTTTCTTCTTTCAAGAGCACACGTATGACGTTTGGCTGATATTTTGCCAGTAAATCAAGGAAATGTATTTATTATTAAAAAAAAAAAAGAAAATATCCTTTGTTCGGGTAAGCTTCAGTTTGTAATTCACACTCATTCACTAGAGATTAATTATAGCTTGGCATCAAATTATCTGAAAATTTATTCTTCACTGTTCATATTCARCCAAGGCCATACAGGTTGATTATGATTTTTTCCCCCGTAATTGTTAGTCTATAAAGAAGATCTACATGATTTCCAGAACTCAAGCAACTGGATATTTCCTATCTCTTGTACTCTTACTTCACAGAACAAAWTCCTCTAATATAGTATGACTGTATATATATATATATTTTTTTTTTCCTCTGGGTTTCTTCAGTTTATTATTTTTAATGCAAATGGTCTAATGGAAATTTCTGGAATACCAGGAACTGAAATAAGATGCACCAATCTTGTATTATCCTCATGTTATATGCATCTGTACCATGTACACAGCTGGCAAGGAGTATCTGAACGGATTAGAGGTTCTGTGAGTGTTGGATCATTTATACTGTTTCCACATAACTTACTGACAGTGCGTTCCGTAACATTTAGGCCACAGAGTGGTTTCTAGTTTGGTGATGGTTGAGATGAAGAGACATCTAGGCCCCTGTAGTATCAAATCACTTCTGCAACTCTACCCTCACATGTTATCAGTGTATTTTAAATTTAAATTGTGGTTCATATGATATTTTCTTTACAGAAAAAAAACAAACCCCCCCCCCAAAAAAACCCACCAAAACCAGAATGGCATGGAAATTACTGGAAGATATACAAATTACAATACTGCTACAGATGTGACAATGTTACAATATGATACAAGTTCAGGTGTTCATTATTCTCAAAAGCTAAAAATAACCTGCTTATTAATGTGTCATTGCTCACTGCTTAATATGAAGCTATTTTTCCTTGTAATAAATTAATCTTAAAACTATTATAATCATGCTATATCAAAAAAATTGCTTGCAAACCTCATATGTATGTTGTCATTTTGGAGTATTGGAATAGATAGATGTAATCGTTAATAATGCAATTTTAATTTTAGAAGTCTATTCCCATTTACTATATCATTATTACTTTACAATCTTTAAATTAAAATGCATTTTATGCTATCTCCAACTAATTTGCATTTTAAATCAGATAACATGCTCTGCATATTTAACATAGAGGAACATAATTAACCTCTATATGCTCAATATCTTCTTCTGCATTCCAAGCTAAGCATGTTCAAAATATATAATTGCATGCAGCTATAAAATTATTTTTTTCTATTATATTTTGATTACAACAGGAACCTATGTGATTTATTGGTAACTACAGAATATGTCTATTCTTAAGTGACAGTTCTCAGGATTACTACACTTTGAAATAACAGATATTAAAAGAGATTAACTTCATAGAAAAACATCTGTTCAGCCTATATAATTTTTTTTTTTCTAATAAAAATAGATAACCTACAAAAATACAAAAGAATATTATGGATTCCAAATTTGAATGATTCTTTATAAATTTGCTATTTCAATAACAGAAAGTTAGCTAGAGGAAATATATACAACACAAATATTTGTGAATGTTGTAAAAAATAACATAGCCAGAGTATGCAGTATATTAAATATACAATAATTTTAGCAAAAGTATTCCACTGCTGTACTGTGCTGTGATGCAGTAGTAGGTGGTTGGTTTTTTTGAGGACTATCTAGAAAATTATTATGATTCATAGGAATATAGGACATTCTAATGGGATTTAATTAAAAATTTATCTGATCGTCCAGAATTTATAGATTTTTAAAAGATATCTGTCSATTTTTCTTTCATCAGCCTTTAAATAAGAAATCATTAACGTTTACAGGGTAAAGAGGACACAATATTTGCTTTTTGAAGAAAATTACCCTGTTGTCTCACCACACTTCAGCCAGCTTTGGTTGTTACAATGCTCAACTTCTTGGGGATCTGAGTCTTTCCTGCTGGTCACTTACTGACCCTGGTCCTGGAACAGCAATGTCTGTGTGCATAAGGCACACATCAGGCACTGAAAATGGCAGCATTTTTCTCTCTAAGCAAAATTCAGTTTTGTTTTACTCAGAAAGAAAACTTTTCCTGTTGTGGTGGTGTGTTTCAGTTTTTTTCCTGCAGGAAAGGCAAAGTAATTAGAAAAMGGGAACATAATCTATATGAGCTAGAAAGGAGATCTGAAGAACCGAGATCATCACACCTGCTGTCAACAAGGAGGGAATAGAACACTGCTGCCTTAGAGAGAGGACTCTCTCTCAATGTCCTCTTAAAGCCTGATGCATGTTACACATTGTAGCTTTTTCCTTGATGGCASTGGAAATTGCTGAGCAAAAACTACAATGAAGTGAAGGCGCTTTTGCAATAGCAGTGAGAGAAGAAGCAAACCTAATGTATAAAGCTTATAAATATGATAGAGACACACTCAAATGCTGGGGGGGTAAAATGTTATTCCTGTTGCGTAGTCAGATTTTCTTATGAGATGCAACACAGAGACTTCTGTAATGAGAACTGAAAAAGACTGACATGTTTAATTTTTTTTTCTCCCTTGCCTTGCCTTGTCTTGCCCTTGCCCTTCCTCTTCCCCTTCCTCTTCCCCTTCCCCTTCCCCTCCCCTTTTCCTATTTTCCCCTTCTTTTCCCCTTTTCCCCTTCTTTTCCCCTTTTCCCCTTTTCCCACAACTTCTGCAGAAAGGGTTATGTAAAGGATGAACACAGACATTTTGATTTACCCAAGATTGGAAAAAGTGACTCTTAAATCCAGCGTCATGTGGAAGTGACTATGTCCTCAGACAAAATCCAAACAACAGTAATCAATCCTTTCAATTGCGCAATATAGTCTTGAGAAGATGAAGCTTTGCCACCAAAATGTGACATTGTTTTTCATTAAATAATGAAGCAATTATTGTCACAGAAAACCAATGTCAAACAGCAGTGAGTAAGGACAATCCATCTATCATTATCTCATATTAGTTCATTTTGTTGAAGTACTTCAAACACTGGACAAAAGTATACAGGAAAAAAAAAGTTACAATGGATTCATTTTGCAATGAGAAAAACATTTACTTAACTTGTGGCCTTGTTTGCATTTTATTCTTTCATGAATAATGAAATAATTACTGAAATACTTGTCTTTTATGATTTTAAGTGCATCTCTCAAAAGCAGATACCACACTGGGGTAACTGAAGGAATCAGAGAAAGCAAAAAAACCTTGAAATTCTGTAGCAACAGATATAATTTATTTGTGAGGCTTTTATATTTCCTTCTTTACCTTTTAATCATTACTGCCTCTCAACTGTTAAAGAAAAAACTTCACAATATCCAGTGTTCATTGCTAATGTCTCCATTAGCATGCATTTTTGTTTATTCCTTTGCATAGTGGTTTTGCAAACTTTTGYGAATGGGTAAATGAGTTAACTTTCTTGTCTCCCATACCCTTTCACAGGCTTCTTTTTCTAAATTATGATGCCTGTTGATGTATTAAATATTCACCACAGTTACAGGAATTGAATCAAAAATCTCCTGAATCACCTAGTAAAAATACCACAATAGAAACCTTGAAGCAGAGACRTAAAGCTAACTGAACATTCCTCCTCTTGTCTTTTTACTGAGAAATAAAATATGAGAGACCTTCTATAAAAGGGAATTTTTTAGAAAATTACATTTTAAAATATAAATCCAGAAACACAAATTATCTTCAGTAATGTACTAATTAATTATATGTCAGAAGCCTTCCTATTTAGCATTTGTGATGTTTSGTATTACGGAGGAAATTAACGACAGAACATTTTCTGAAGAAGCAAATGCTTCTTTATTTTATTAAAATATATACTCAAATATATTCATAGATTATATATTGTATAAAAATATATGGAATTACATAATATTGTTTACTTAAATATATAGSTTCTATGACAATAATGACTGAAAATGGACCTACAGCTTTATAAGGTCAGATTACAAACAACACTATGAAAGAATCTGAGACAAAACTTCCAAGCAACTAAAATTTAAATACTAATGAAGTTTATCATTAAGAATTTGAGACATTTTGGACAACATTTAGTTGGTGAATGTGAAACATCTATTGTGAAGAAATTGAAGAAAATAAGAACTATGCCTGACTTCTAGTGACTGAAAACAGAAAAAAAACTTTGAGAAAATAATCAGTTAAGAAATAAATTAAATATAAAACACTATATAGTAGTTATACYTTTATGTCTCTCTTTCCACATCAATCTTTTTTGTTATCATTTTATGATGAAACCAAAAGAYATTTTAAGTTCTTATGTAATATGATTCTTTGTGATAAATGGTTGAAAGTGACAAAGACTTATAATTTACTTCATTTGTTATCCACTGTGTAAAAGATGATGTAAATATACAGTGGTTATAATTAAAGGGTAACATAAAATTTATTAAGAAAGAAAGAGGATTTAGGGTACATATTATTTTTATATTTATTTGTTAAATAATTATTGGTACCTACTTTAAAAAAAATAAATAAATAGGGAAAAAGTAAACAGGATGTCTCTTTGTTCCTGACAGACTCTAGTTAATCCATTGCCCCCAAAGCAGATAATTAAAGGATTTTAGATGTGTTGCTGGTGAATTCAATTTGACACATTAGAGCTTATAATCTCTTTGACCTCAATTATTGAGTATGAATAATGGCAAACACTACTAATCCAAATGCCTGGTGTCTTAATTTCTTTATAAAATCCAATACTTAGTTACCTGTCTGTGAATGAAGGTTATATGAATCACACAAAAACCCTAACCTTCATCTTAAAAAAAAAAATCCAAGACAATTTTTCTATCTGTGAAGGTCACTTCCATGTGCATTTTCTATGATATAAAATATATAAAAAAGAATGTGCAAAAAGTTTTGTCCTTGATATTTACATAACAAAAAAAAAGAAACGGGAAATTGATAGAAGAATTTAATTTTGCAGAGAAACTGATTCCTTTTGTGTTCTTCTTTGGCATTTTCAGCAAGTCTATGCTAAAAAAACTTCTTACATTACTTGATAACTTTGAGGAAATATACAGTGAAGAGTAACTATTCAAAACTGAGAGTCAGAYTTGGAAGCAATAAAAGTTCTATATTCCAGATGAAATAAATTCCTGATATAATTAAAATTGCTTTCAACAACTTKGTATTTTCAGATTGAAAGGTATTGGTATGGAAGAGATCCAAAATATCTGTTGGTGGCCAGTCACTAGTGGRGTTCCCAGTACTGGGACCAGACCTGCTTAATATCTTTATCAATGATTTGGAAGAGAAGATCAAGTACATCCTCAGTAAGTTCTCAGAGAACACTAAATTGGGCAGGAGTGCTGAAACCCTGGAGGGCAGGAAGAATCCACAGAGGGATCTGGATAGGCTGGCTGGATGGGCTGAGGTCAGTTGTCAGAGGTTCAACAAGGCCAAGTGCTGGATTCTGCACTTCAGTCACAACAGCCCCATACAGTTGAAAAACGGCCTAGTGGAAAAGGACATGCAAGTATTGGTCAAGAGGTGCTGAACATGAGACAGCAGTGTGCCAAGAGACTCTGTCTATTTGTGTGAAACTGTTCTGCTGTTTGAAAGGAATTGTGGAAAAAAGTGGGTCTATTCCTGCTATACAAAAACCATCATCTCATCACACGTTCTAAATTTCTACAGTTTGAAATACGACAATTTAATTTTCTACAACTTGAAGGTGACTTTGTGTGTTATAGGCATCTACAATCATGTTTTCATATATGGTTCCATTGAAACACAAAAAATGAAACCCTTTTCTAAATATTTCAATGAAGACAGATGTTTTCTTGAATTTTTTGTCATTCCTCAGCTAATGCAGTCAACACAGGTAAACAATTATATAACAACGTGATAGAAATTAATGCTCCCATGAATGTCATCACASGGAGAAATCCACCTTTCATCACACTGCTTGAACATTGCCATGCAGCACTAAAATGAAGGTTATCTGTTGCATTGTGCTAGTAATTTTCCAGCAAGGAAGAATAATAAAAAATCCATCTAAATCAATGAGAAACTTTTGAARTGACTTTAGTGATACCTAAATGAGACCTAAGTACCGTGTCACCTCCACATTAAAAAATACAAGTAATAGTAATTGCATTACTATCACTTTAACAAAGTGTATCTGTTTTGCTGTGATTATGTTTGTTTTCTGTATTATTTAAACTTCTAAGCTGCCTTATGATGTACAGTTTTTCATGTTTTTAGAAACATTGAAAAATTAAGAATTTTTGCTTCTGCAAAAGTATTACTATTTTAGCGGGTTTTTTATTGTGGTTGTTATCCTTCCATGGTGCATGTTATTTTCATTTTGCAGTTTGTATATTCTGTTTTTTGTAATACTTCTAGAATCAGATTCCTTATGCAGCCAAAAATGATCTTTCCATCTCCCTGACAAGACTAAGTAGAGTGTTAATCAAATGGMAGAAATAATCAACACCACAAGTGCTTTGGGCTTTAAGGAGTACATAAGAAAAAGCTTACAGTAAATTCTCTATGTAGGTAWGTTTTTTATTAAGGAGAACATAGGGTTGATTCTGAGCTGATACAAATCACCCCTGTAGCATAAAGCTGTCTACTGACCTTGATTGGCTACTGAAGATGGAACTGAGCTATAGGGCTTTGTGTACTTATTATGTGCTGAGTATATAACACCTTTGTGCAAGACAAAGTCAGTGAACAATTTATATTTGATAATTTTTTAGAATACTTCCATGGGTTTTTGTTGATATTTTTAGGTTATATAAATTCAAACACTTCATAAACCCTAATGTCAAATAAGAYATTGCCATTTACATCCTTTCACTAACATATGTATGATTACATAAAATGAAAATCATAGCTGAATTTGACCACAGAATTTATATGTATTCCTCTTAATAAAAGTATATACATCTCTGTATAAAGACATACCCAGGAAAGAAATAAACCTTCAAAACTGTTAGCAGAAAAGTGTTGAAGTCATCCAGAAATAGCACTTAAAAATTTTTTTCTGGTAGAAATGAAAAAGCAGTTTGTRAGGAGTAAATGATGCTTCTAGACTTTTATCTCCTTTTGTGTGAGCAGCTGCACATCAAAATAAGAAAGGTATATTGATTTTTTTTTTAATATAACTTTGGTTTTTGAAAACAATATTGAAGTTCGCAAATATATATGGTTTACAAATATTTGCATTCTATAATTGCTTCTACAGACAACTGGAAAAGTTGAAATAGAGTAATTCATTTTTTTTCTGCAAAGAGCAGCAGAATTTTAACTAGTTTCTTTTCCCACTGTTCAGCATCTGATATGTGTTCTTCAATCAAACTTCCAACGCCCCCCAAAAAAGCTCACATGTGAAATGATAAAAAATAAATAGCCAATATGTTTCRATAATAGGAACTTCTGAAAGTATTATGTGTAGTGCGAGGTTCAGCATGCGTGCCGTAATGGATTGTTAAGCAGGGTTTGCTTTCATTATACTTCAATGTTGGACTTTGAAGAGCAGTTTAAAGTTATTTTGGTGGGTTTTAATACAAGTCACATTGACTTGGAAATGCTTGAGGTCTTTTGTTTGGTAYTACACAGGATCTGCTTGTGTGTAAAATACATACTTATATGTTTAAATGGGTATATAGGAAATTACCAAAAAATAATAAAGGTGGTGTTATTAATTTGCCATGAACATCTCTCAAAATCCTCGTAAGTTTAAATAGAYTGCATAAAGTTGAGTAAGAAAAATGCATGCAAAAATTGGTTTTACAGCAGATTCCATATTGATTTATGAAGACATTAATTTGCCATTTRGGTCTTAAATTTGACTATTAATAATTCTTGACATTCAAAAGATCTTTTTACATCAAAAAGTCTAGCTAATTTCTTAAAAAGATGACTTTGCACATTAGTGCATTTCCTTTAAGAGCAGTGCATTTTGAAAAACTTTTAAACAAAAAGAATGGTCATTAAATTGCCAAGTTATTAATGAAATACCAGTCTATAGTCATTAAAAAATTATTGCCATGTATTTGCTTAACATATAATGGGGTAAATTATTCAAGTAAGAATCAAAATGTACTAATATCCTTAAAGACACTGCACATTTTCCAGCTTTTAGTTGCTGTATCTAAAGCAAAATTATATATTTTCTTAGAAATAAGTTTAAAAAAATTGTTTAATTTAAAGTTTACTTAATTSTTACGTAAGGGCAAAGGGAAGTTCATTTCAGCTTATAATGTGATTACAGAAATCACATAATTAAGCTATATGATGGTAAAGATAACTGTAAATTAAATGCTTTGGGATATTGTTGGCAGAGAAAGAATGAATAAAAACACTTACTAGTTTGACAGCAGATATGTTGCTTACAAATGTCTGCCAAAAAAAAAATTAGTCCTCTTTACTACTTTTATAAAGCATGAGTTTCTAAGGRTTCTAAAATTGTTTTGTTCTGACACAAATATATCTCATGTAAACCCACTGAGAGAGGTAAACACGGCAKAGGTACTATGTGTATGCCACAGACTAGAACAGAATGAGAAGAAAAGACTGAACAATTTACAACAACAAAAATGAGATAAAGATCCAACAGGAAAATGGACTGCTCTAACTTTGGAAGAACAGTGAGTAAGAAATGCTGGTTGACACCTGAGGCTGAAAATAATGT
>QVAJ01000040.1:2350959-2369138 GCA_003546035.1 Mixornis gularis | reverse complement strand
TTTTTCCTTAAAGTTCTGTGTCTCTGTACGTTTTGTTTCTGCCTTTCCCTTATTTTCCCAATTGACTACTCTGATGAAAATGGGAAGCTAGAACCCAACTTGGATTTAGGAATCTTCCTAAGTAACTAAAAGTTGGATACAAAATATGCAGCCAGATCTCATTTTGTGATTACATTTTGAATCTGATTRTATTTCAATGGTTTAGAACTGATATATAGTTCTTTTAGTCTGAGACAATAATACTTACATTTACAGAAAGCCTTTCATCTGGAGATCTCAAMGGACTTTACTAGAAACAATAAAGCTTGAACTATTCAGTAACGTTCTCTTTTCATTTTGGATATTGTTTTCTCACTGTTCTATCTCAGGTGATTAAATTTATGGATGTGATTTTATTTTCCTTTACAAGTCTATCTACATGACTTGGAGATTATTTCTGTTTTCAGTATTAAATTTTCAATAYTAACTTTAATTGCATGAACACAAATGCATACATACAATTTAAAATACAATCTCACTCTATTGCAGTCTTTCCATCTTAAATCRGTAATCTCCATTATAATAAAGAAATGTGACCAAAAATATTATAAGGAATCTAAAAAGAATGAAGAGAGTATCAGTGTGCTTATTCTGTGAAGACCAAGGGAAAACAAAAGTAACCAGACTGCTGACTGCAGTCTAGCCAGGGGTAATAATCCCCATTTCATGAGGTACATTTAAAAAATTGTGTTTCACATTCCTCTAAAGCAGCTTTGCACATGTCACAGCACAAATTAGTGAAGTCTAAATTTCAGCTCAAGGCTTCATGTGTCATTTAATGGCATACACTTGCTAACTGTAGCCAAAAGCAGGCTTCCATCAGGGACACTGAAACTCCTCATTTACATAAGAATGGGAAGTTAATTGTGCTACAGATATTCTGGCTTCCCCAAGGAATTCATTAAGCATGCTGAACTTGGTGAGAATATAACTTAACTGACATTTCTAGGAAAGCAGGCGAATTCGACTTCAGAAACATCACCTTTGGAAACAAAATAAATTGTTTAATATTAATTTGATTCAAACCTWTCCAGGCTGTGTGTGGAATACCTATTACAATCTCATTTCTGGAGGATTTTTTTTAATATATGTATTTATTTAGAGTAAGTTTTCTTCCTTTYCAGTATAGGATCCTGAACTGCTCTTATTATTTGACAAGAGGATTTACACATTTGCTGCTGAGGAATTAAAAAAAAGAAAGGCTGAGTGACATTTTGCATCTTATACAAATTGTTGTTAGTAAGCAAGTACTCAGAATATTTATTTTTAAAAGTACAAAAAAATTTTACAAGGTATTTATTTCAGTATTACAATATAACTATATAAGCTGTAAAAATATAACACTCAAATGTTATTATAGATAAGACATCTCCAACAAAAGATTGTAATATTTAYATTGAAAAAGAGTCTCATTGTGAGGATGTTGCTTTCACAATTTCCCCTACAAGGGCTGTGGTCAACTGAAAGAGTTAGAAAATATTCCAGTGTAATAATATTTATTTCTCACAAAGAATATTTTTCTTACAAAATCTACTTTTTTTTTGGAGTGAATTAGTATTAGATGGAGAAGAAATATTTACTTGATAGAGAGGAAGGATCTCCTTATAAGTTACAGGCATTTTATTTAATTCAAGAATAGTTTTTAGATTTTTTTTTTCTGGATTATGGAGGAACTATGGAATCATGTTTTTAATGATCTATTCTGACAGAAAACTAATACATTTTTCTCTCATTGCATGTATGTATATATACAGTATATCAAAATATTTATATTTCCATACACTGAAGAGTCTTTATGCATTTTCATTTAGCTTTATTTTATGCATGCCCATTCAGTGCTGAAAGTTTCTAGTCAGCTAAAGTTTTCCCATGCAATATTATGAAGGGGATAATAGTAACAATATTTTAACTATTCCCTGCAATAAGATTTTATTATTTTTAACACATGGCGTATCAGCTTAAAACTATATGCTTCTTATGCTTATTTTTTACAGGGACTTTAATTTCTAATTTAACTTTTATCAGCAGACTTGTAGTATTATTGCTGTCATTAAAAAASAGGCTTTAGCCAGTCATGGTATTACATTGACTGAATGTTAATAACTCTACAATTTTGCATAAAAAAAACAAAAGACGACTTTTTTTTTTTTTGCAATTAATTGGTTTTATTGCCATTGTAATTGTGAGAATGTATGCACAAGGTTGTGTATGCATGCGTATTGAGTGCAGAGGAAAATACATTTATTCTTTTATTGGTTCAAATTTCCAATTGTATCGCAAATGTCTCCAATTGTATCGCAAATGTCTTATAACCCACGGCAGTTTCATACCACAGTATGCAAATAGAACAGTTCAATATAAGAAGAATTTAGTTTGTAATATTTCTGAACTAAGTTTTTTTCTGAAAAATCCTATGATAGGGATAAATCAAGTGTACCATGTACATTTTACTATTCCAAATGCATTTACAAATTATATCTATAAACTTAAGTAGRGACAGCTGCAGTAGAAAATAGTAAAGTCCTTAATTTAGGGAACAAGGTATATGGATGGAAGGATAGTAAAAGAACAATATTCAATACAAATCTGAAAAGGTCAGGAGGGAAATAAACAGCAAAATAACAATAAATAACACAGGCAAAATTAGACTGCCAYCGACTAGCATGAACAATATTAAGTGGCAGAACAGAGGGAAGTCTTATGAGTCCTTTTCACTGAAGTTGAAATCCTAAAAAATAAGATGGGTAACTACAGTGAGAAAACAGCTGCCTCTTAAACCTACTAAAAGGAAGATAATCATTGTGCTGTAATAYTACCAGTCTGTCAGCTTTATAGGAGTGATGCACTAGGGATTACAGTATAGGGAATAGTACTGYATATGAAGGATATTACAGGAAAAAAGAAGTTCTTCAGAATCTTTATGTGTGACATTCATAAACAAAGTATTAGGGTTGGGCTATCAAGACCCTAAGCAGGGTGAGTATTATACTCAGGAAATATTACRAGATATTTGGGAAGTTTCAAAATTAGTAAGAGTAGCAGTAAGAGTTCTAGCTAGCCACACATGGGCTGGACTAATGCCTTGCCAACAAGAGATGAAGAGAGGCTGCTTTCTAGAACTAGTCTTGGAACCCACAGGTAAAAGATGCCATTCTGATGGTTAGTTAGTAATTCTGATCTGGACTCTGATAATAACACCCAGAATTTAGTACAAAAGATAATAGTGGAATAATAATGTAATAAACACAACAAAATTAACTTTAGAATTGCAGCAGAAGACAGTAGGCAAAAATAAATTGAGGAAGTTTATACTTACTTTCCAGAAGAGGACTACAAGAGGTTGTCAGGAGACACAGATGGGACTGGTGAGCCAAACTGACCAGAAGGATATTCCAGACCATATGGCATCATGCTCTTCATATAAAGTGAGGGGAAGAAGGAGGAAGGGGGAATTATACAAACATAAAATCACAGAATATGCTTAGTTGAAAAGGACCCATCAGGAACGTCAAGTCCAATTCCTGGCCCTGAGCAGGACATCCCAAGAGTCACACCTTGTGCCCGCAAACATTGTCCAAACACTTCTTGAGCTCTGTCTGTTACAACACCAACCAAGTGGTGTTGTAACCACTTCCCTGGGGAACCTGTTCCAGTGCCCAGTCATCTTCTGGATGAAGAACCTTCTCCTGATATCCAGGCTAAACCTTCTCTGACTCAGATCTATGCCCTTTTCTTGAGTCCTGTCACTGGTCACCAGAGAAAAGAGTCCCTGCCCCTCCGTTTCCCTGTGAGGATGTTGTAGACTGCAATGAGTTCTCCCCTTACTCTWCTCCAGGCTGAACAGACCTCAGCCACTCCTTATAAGGCTTCCCCTCCAGATCCTTCACCATCCTCTTGGCCCTCCTTTGGATGCTCTCTAATAGCTCAGTGTCTTTTCCATGTTGTGATGCCCAAACCCACACCTTATGAAATGCAAATGAAGGATAATGCATCTATGCCTTAAAGTAGACATGGAGGTTAATGAAAACTGCCTGAAATTCTGTTTAAGAAGGTGYGGCAAGTCACAATACTGCTTGTTCCATTCTTCTTTCTAATCACGTTTAGCTTYTCCTTATTTAGATAGAGACGTAGGTGATCCTTCTTTAGGTAGAAGAGATTCACTTTGYTTTCTTCCAACATCTTTAGACAGTTACACTGTAGAATCTAACCTCTAGACACTAGTCCATACACTTTAGAACAAAAACTGCAAAATATTGTGGCACTTTTCCATACTGAAACATAGAATTATGATATATTTCTCTGAGTGTAAAATTATCACATTTCATCATCTTTATGTTTTATGCATTATGTACTTGTCTATGAAAAGTATGCAAAAAGAAGCAATCACCTTTTCTTGCAAATTAAGGAAGAATTTCATATTTCATATTAAATGTTCTAAAAATGTCTTTTTTTTCCAAAAATTTCCATTTAAATCAAATTTTAAAAGGCATGATTGACAGCCCCCGAAAATGAACTTTTTMTTGGTAACAAAATGACAGGACAAATTATTCTTTATGTACCAGATGACATAGTTTTTGATAACAAATGACTCATAATTAGGCTGAAAAAACAYATCTAAGAAATTTTTAAAGGACCCTGTCTTATTTATCTGCCCATGACAGTTATTTTTGTAAGAACGTCATTGTACACCTTGAAATTCTGTATGTAGAAGTCTCATTACTTCATATTTATTTGTCATTGCCTTCTAGTTGCTTTTGAAATTCTACATGTGYGGACAGAATCTGTGAATTACACAGCTTGATCTGAAAAGCAACAAATAAATTATATGCAYGGGGCATTTCTTATGTGCACACAGGATGACCCACTAGCTACTCCTGAAATGAATAAAACTAAATTACTAATTTATACTCTAAATCAGCCCTCTGGTACCACCYTTACCAGAAGTATTGATGCAAAATTATGAAGGTAAAAAACTTGTAAACCATAGTCACTGTAAGTGAATTTTTAATTTCCATGACTTCTTGGATTCATGTATTTTATTATATCATGCATCTTGTTATTCTTGTGGTTATATTATTTCACTGACTTTTTCAAAGCATTGTTTGTGTGTTGTGCAACAACTTGATCTCTGAAGAGCTGCATTTTTTCCAATTCCATTCTCCATATGTTTCTAATGTCAAATGTATGTCACCCCTATAGCAGTACTTGAAGGAGTGATCATGTTTCTGTAATCCCTTCTTCTTTACATCAGTCAGAATAAGCAAGTTTTRAAAATGAATGTTTTGATTAAGCACTAAAATCACAATTAAAATATGTTACTAATTTTGTATTGATGCATTYTGTTCAGTTAAGTTTTAATATTTATTAAGTAGGTGAAAACAATTCTCACTATACAAATAAAAACATAAACATGTGAAATAGCTCCCAATTTATGTATATCTTAAAATAGAGCTCTTGTCTAACTCTGTCTCACAAAATTTATTTTCTTGTGTTTATTTTATACCAAAAAATACATCAGTAACTCTTAATCCCTAAAGCTMTGTTTAATTTGTATACAAAAATAAYAAGGTAGGATGGGATAATTCTGTAAATAAAGAGCTCAAATCTTCTGGCTAAGAAATGKTAAATAAACTGCCTAAATATAAATCACCTTCTTGTTTAATGTCCTTGAAAATTAGATATTTTTGTCTTGTTCTACTTAATCCATCCGAAACTCTTATATTATTAACATTCTCCAAAGTCTTGGGTGCTTCTGTGCTGATAAATAAAAGAAAATCAGAGAGTAAAGTWCAAGCACTGGACTCCATACTTTTCATGCTTCTTAATTGTTAACTCATGTCCCAGTTCTCCTTTGAATCTCAATAGCTTTTTTTYCCCCCCCAACAATTCTGCTACAAAACCAGACTTTCAGGTTAATAGATAGAAAAAGATCTGTACCATAAATTTTGAAGTACTCTTCCATCTTGTTTCCATCTTTTGTTTAATAGCAGAGAAAGACCTAATGAGAAAGATATTGGAAAAAAACAAACAAACAAACCACCATCATATTCAGTGACTGAATATGAAAAAAACTTCAAAGCAACACCATTATATTTTTAAACTATCTTATTAATTAAAAAATAAAAATGCATGTGTAAGGAATGTGTAAGAAAACACTGTCAAGAAAATTTGGTCAGTTAACAAGCATAGGATAAATATGATCTTCCAATAAAAAATAATTTATAATTAAAAAAAAATATATATATAGTACTCTGAGCATCTGTGTAAACATTGCTGATTACTCATTCAGCTGAAATGAATACAAATTGTTTGACAAAACTGTAAACCGTCAGACTTACTGGTACTGGAAAAGACTGAAGAAAGTATTCAAGTAGATTTCATTATAAAATTTCAGTCTCTCTCCAATGAGGAATCCTTTAATAATGATTTCTTGAAAATGCTCAGGAAATCAGGAAAGAGAAAATGAAATGCCATTCCATGCTTGAGATATTTTTTTAACTAAATGGACAAGCAGYGATGATGTATATACAGAAACACTATTTAAACAGAGAGATTAATGTGCAAATTACAGAACTATTTTATTAGTATTTTTTCAAGGAGAAACAATATTTCTGTTATATGTAATAAAATCAGTACTGTTAGTTTCTGACAGGTACACTGAAAGACTTGAGTCTACCTTTGATTTCAATATATGAACATTTTTCTTTTACAATTTATGTGATCTTAAATGTGGAAAAAAAACCAAAACTTTACAATTCAGGAGATAATCACTAAAATATTTTTAATTTTTACCTTTTATGTCATTGGTAGGTAGAAAATTTSTGACATCTTACAGATTAGTAGCTATTTTAAAAAATTAACATAAAAGATTACATGTATATATTCCTYGATACCTTGATAAAGCCTGTACTTTAATTTATTTTATCTCTACTTTCATTTATTTTATCTAACATGAGACCATGAATTTTCTTACAGTAAACTACATTTTCTAGGAATTTATAAAAATCTTATGGATAATTTGGTCATTAAATACCCTATAAATTGTGAGAAATATTTTTAAAAAGCAAATTAGAAGTAGTCAGCAGCTGAAAAATACTGAAAAGTACTGAAAAATTATTTCTTTAATATTTAAATTCTGYCCTCTTTGAGACACAGAGATGTTCTCAAAGAAATACAGAAAAAAATAACATATACAAAATAGGAGAAAAAGCATAGAAGACATCTTGCTAGCAGTATAATGCAAAATGTTTGGGTAAAAAAACATAGYTCAATATGAAAATAAACCTGGGAGAATTTTCATGCTGCAGTGGTTGATGGATTATAAGAATACCTAGGACTTACATGGGGAGTAAGATTCGTGCTGTGCCACTCCATACAAAATTAATAACACTGTTGTATTACTATGCTATTTACATTTTTCAAATACCTGCTGGGAATTGGAAAGGATTAGCAAATCTTCATTAAGAAAGTTTCCATGTTAGGTAAGACTTGCTTTGGTTTTGCTTTTACATTGGACATTTATTTCAATAACTGTATTTCCTCCCATTTTTGCAGTCAGTGGCTTCAGAAACAACAGGGCTTTGGGTTTTTTTGAAAAGGATAATAGGTTAAATAATTCTAAATTTACATCACAAGTATCAAATGCATCTGAGTAAGAGATGGAATCATCTCAAAAGAAACTGTCGTACATTTAGTTTATTTTACTGGGCAAAAAATTTGGATACCTTATTTCCTGGTATTTTCTGAGGAAAGAGGTTTAATTATAATTATACATATTAAGAGGGTTCAAACTGATAAACAGGGAAGAAAAAATCTGCTAATTAACTAAGCTACAACATCAGCCCAGTTGCATAACTGTGATTTCCTGAAATCCCGAGTTGAAAACAGATTTTTAAAAGAATCCTTAAATAGTGGATCAAATAATACCAAAAAGATAAAGCTCCACTTTTGTCGTCACTTATGTCTTTTTTCATTCTACCATAATTTCAGCCTTTTCAGTGAATTGGTGTGTYCTATCTGCATTAAAACATCTCACAGGCTTCACAGAACACTCCGGGAATAAAAATGAGRCAGTAGTGAGCAAATTATACTGATTTTATCATTGCGTGTTCCCTTGGATTTTGATTGGAAGAAGTCCCATCAAAAGATACAGTACTCTGCTTCTATCTGATAAAGTCAGCATAAATATTTTGCATATTTAACATATTTGAGACCATTAATGAAAAAAAGTCTTAACTCACCCGACTAAATTCATTTATGATACTACATTCTATGGAATGAGACATGCAAAACCATAGGAAAAAATTCATTCTGAGATACTACCTTAGAATCAAGTTACTCTTTCTTGAGTTTTTAAGATAAAATTTGTAATGGGCAAAAATACAACACAATTTATGGCTACAATAATTTATTGCTAATCCAATTGAAGTGAAATTTATGGGTATTTCAGTTAAAATGAAACTTATACATCAGAAATCCATAATCMTCCATTAAAATAATTTTTAAAAGCAGAGAAAAATTATAATACAATCAAAAATATACAGTCTGTGCAATTTTATTGCTGTTCCACTTCTCTGACTTTCTTTTCAGTCTTTCCCATTGAGGAAGGATCCTCTTTCTGAGAAAAGCAAAGGAGAGAAGCCTCCATGGCTAAATGTAAACAACCCAAACTCCTGGTAAGGCAAGATTAATGCTGATGGCATCACTGTCTTCCTCTCCTGGTTTTCTTCAGTTTTGAGTTTGTGTTTGTCAGCTCATCAGCTTCTCTCCCATTCCTTCAGTAGGTGTAAGTCCTCTAAATTCTTAGCAATCTTAAACCTCAGGAGTGGTCTCACAGACCYCCTGAGCCTTCCACAGCTGAATATTTTTTTCCCAGAGATTTCAGTTCTACTTAAAGTCTTTGTTTATGGGTGATAGAGAAGCAGTGAGAGCAGACCTGTAAAAGTGTCTCCWAATCTCTCAGGCTTTCTTTCACTTTTTATGGTACCGGAGAGGTAAAGGCCCAAGAAAAAAATCTAAATTATTAGCAGAGCTGATTGCTCTTCAGAATCTTGATGTCTTTTCCCTTCATGTCATAGTGATCCATCCCTTGTTTAGAAAGCAATATCCTTAAATGTTTCCACTGGGGAAATCAAAGGCTTCACTTCAACCCCTGACTTTTATACTCAATATCAGTCAAAGTCAACAGCCYGGTTGAAAACCCATATATTCAGGGCCACTAGTCATTCATCATTAATGACTCTTGATTGTTCCATCACCTTTTCTCAGCCTTTTTATTTGGTGCCAAACTTACACTACAAAGTTTTTGTACCAAAGCCCAAAGGTAATTTTAGCACAATGTAGAAATAGCAAATGAAGGTCACAGCAAAATGTACAGTGTCTGAAGCAGGATGGAATTCATCGTCTGATAAATTGTACTCCCAAACACTTCATGTCTTCATTTTATTACACTATATTTTCCTTAAATTCTGTATTTAACTTCAAATTCTTTTATCATATGTTTTAAATGAGCATTAGATATAATACCAGTATTTTTAAAGTATAAACTTTGATCCCTAGCTGACTTAGTAATWTTAGTATTGTATAATATTAGTGTTATGGGTCAACAAAGTGGAAAATTCAGGTAAGATAAAGCAATGTTACTGTAATGATTTATATTTACTAAAATATGATCTTAGAAATAACATGATGTATTTTACTTGGTGGTAATTGGAAGAAGAAAAATTATCCATTAATTTACAATATTGTTTTTCTTGAATAGCTTTATCATGTAGTTGCAATTAAACTGGAGCCAAGATTTTTTTTTACGATGGGAACATTGATAAAAATATAATTTAAGTTTACCCTTCTTTGCAGAGATTTTTTCTGTCTTTTGTTTTTGAAATCAGAAAATATATATAATATTATGGCATACATGGAAAACTGTACCTCCATTGCCTGTGAATTCATCTCCCAGAACCAGAAAAATCTTTTGCCAAATAAAGCATATATTCATACCACATGCAGCCATAAACTTTGTATAATTTACTCAAAAGATCAACTGGCATCGCAAATTAAAAAATATATATAGATATAGATCTCTTTTCATCCTAAACACTTTTGGTAGGTTTCAACACCAATGTGAAATTGATGGAAAGATCTATGTAAAAAGATCCTGGCTGTCTCCCTTTCACATCCATCTTCTATTAATGAGAAGCATTGATTGGTATATTTGACTTTACATGTTACCGTACAAATTGTTAGAGTCT
Source organism: Mixornis gularis (assembly GCA_003546035.1). Lineage (NCBI taxonomy): Eukaryota > Metazoa > Chordata > Aves > Passeriformes > Timaliidae > Mixornis > Mixornis gularis. Next base: position 2,358,852 of record QVAJ01000040.1, on the reverse strand, counting down.
CAAATTATTGGCAGCAGTATAATTATGATGGACAGTCTTCTGTTTTAAAATAAAAATTTCAAACTATGGTTCAGGGCTCAAGCTATAGCCTTTTTAAAAAATTATGAAGTTTGCTACTTGGGGGCAATAATTATCTCATTCATGATATATAATTTTATTTGCATAGTTTCAGCAGAGAACATTTTTAGATTTTCCACACGTTGGACTCAATGATCTTAAATATCTCTTCTAACCTTAATGATTCTATGAATCCTAAATCCACAAACAACTCTGCGGACTTTTACTAAAAGGTATCTTAGAATCGTGAGAATCATCTGGAAGAAATGGTGGTAATGGCTGTGTCCAAGGTGAATTGAAATGAAGGAAAAATTGAGATGAACTTTCCTTTTTCCTCCTGCATCTTAATTATCAATTATTTTCTCTCTATCCCGTAGCTACACACACACTACTGGCACTACACACACACACTACTGCTTGTTAAATATGCTTGTGGCTTGCTTGACTTCATTGCTTACCTGACATAGTATTACAGAATATTGTTTCTGAACAGACAATTCTTAAGCAACATATATGACTTGGAAAAATAAAAATAAAAAAGATTCAGGGTAGTATCAATAYTTCATCAATTATCTGAAAGAGCTTTTCAAGCCTACTACAGATGTTGTTTCATTACCACAGTAGGAGAATTTTGTGACCAATAAAATAATGGAAGGTTCCATAAGTAAATTCTTACCTGTACAAATCTTGCTGGGGAGCACTAACAAAATCTGTGTGGCAATTATGTGATCAAATAGCCAAGTTTGAAATGGCTAAAAAATTATTTCTTGCATGTAACTTGAATTATGGGAGGAATTATGTGAGGTCTTTTATGGGAAAAGATTTTGATTCTCCCTGATACATACATAAATGCAGGATATTCCATGCATTTCGGTGAAGCTGCTTACTACAAATAAAGGGAAAAAAAGACTACAATTAAAAAAAAATATTAGAAGGGAGAAAATTGAGAAAAAAAAAGAGAAAGAAAAAAAAAAGGAAACAGGGAAAGGGAAAGGAAAGGAAAGGAAGGGAAAAGGGAAGGGAAAAAAAGAGAAGAAATTATCCTCCAAATTTGTTCAGATATATGAAGTGGTCAAGTAAAGTCCATATAAATTTACTTAACTATATGTAGAAACCATTTTGGTATGTGAACTATTGCCTTGTGCTGTTCTCAGGAGGTTTTATTGGTCTTAAAAGCATCATTCTTAGTTATAATTTTTATGAAGATGAGGAAGAATCCCTAGTTCCATAAAAGTGTCCCATTCTGTTCAAGGAAGGCTGTGGGGTTTTTTCACCCACTTGCCTCTAGTAAATTCAAAAGTCAGCATTCCCATTCACTTCCTCTTATTCCATTCTATAATCAACCATGCAAAATAGACACATCTGAAACACAGTTAAGATTGTAGATGGGTCGAAAGATCCTGTGTGCGTTTCTCTWTTTCTCCACAGACCATTAAACATGCTCAGTACAACTCTTGCTGATAGATGGGATAAATGTAGGGCCCAGTGATGGATTTTATAGTACACATCATCCACAGAGATAAGTGGACACACTGTCCATGCAGGATAAATGGCAGACSAGCTCTCTTAATTCTGCTTTCAGTTCTGAAAGCCTAAAATTTAGTAGGAATCTGACTGTATCCATGGGAAGAGGGTGTTTAGTGGAAAACAAATTTGCATGTATTTTTCTCTATTATTCATTTCTGTTTATTGTCAAGGAGTTGTCTRGAGCCCTGGGAACACTTTCATGTTTTTAATCCCTGTTGACAAAGGAAAATCATTATATCTCTAACAAAAAAGGTAAAAAAACTGGAAGAAAACCCCATTTTAACTTTTCTTAATGCCTCCCAAGACCTCTTGGTAATCACTGCATTTTAGCACATCTCTAGATAAGAATTTAATGATTCCCTGTCCTATCCATCAGGAACAGCTGACTGTGGTACAGTTTCTGAACGAAAGTAAGTAGGAGCTTATGATGCTTTTCTCTTAATGTGATGGAAGTGTGTATGTTTAGGGGAACTAGATTTTACTCTGGAATATTTTGAAGGGTATAAAATATGAACACTAAAGGACYAYGACTATTCTTGCCATAGGACAGAAAGTGAAGTCTGTGAGACAGAATCTCATCTTTAGTGCCTTACTCAGCACTGTAAATTTCATAAAGTTGGGAACTTAAATTATAGTTGCAGCAACTGTTCTTCTGATTCCTGCRTAAAGGTTAAATCCCACTGAATTTGAGAAAATTTGGAAACTTGAATTAAAATCCAGACAACTATGTACATTATTAATTCACATTTGATGCTTAAATCTCACTGAAATGCATCCAAAAGATACATTCAAAAATTTTAATCTAGAATATTAACCTGTTCTATGGAAAAAAAATTTATGATCTTTCGATTAGATCTTGAAATAATATTAAATCACAAAACCAGCAGAATKAGACTTACTTACACTTTCATGGAATGTGATAAAAATGGAAACAAATATTATCTACATTTTTAAATTTACCAAATGATCARTCACTATTTTTCTTAGTGTTATAAAACTTTTTTGTCAGTGAGGATACGTGTATATACAGAAGTATTCATTAATTAACTGCCATTCTAGACTGCAATGGAAAAGGTAACAAAGGAATAACCTTGCCATAGAATTTTATCTGCATGACCAAAATCACTACTGTGTTTAGAAAAGAAATATCAAATTAGGAAAATTCTTTTTCTAATGATGAAAAAAAGTTCCAATTCCTTCTAGTTTTTGAGTTCTTTTGAAACATGAAAATTATTGGAAAAAATGTGATTATGAAGATAGTTTTTCAAGAGAAGACTCTGAAGCTTTGGCAGATACTTCAAAACATTTTTCAAAGACAGGAGTTAACTTTGAATTTTTAGTTAGAAACATACTGAGCTCTATAAAACTTCTTAGTGGCAAAAAGACATTTTTAGCCATGAAAAGCAATCTCTCCATATCTTCTGTCATATGAGGATGTGAACATGAACAGCAAATTATATGGAATATAGGAAATAAAGCACTTTTTCTTTTGACTATAATCTTGATGCTGTGCCTTCCTGATTTTTAACACCTCTCTGTCACAACATCTCATAAATGTTCACTGGCATTTATAATAGGTCTGAATTGGTGACTTGATCCATAATAGCATCATGACAAGAACCAAAAGAAAATCAATAGATACGTCTATCTTAAGTTTTTGAATTATTTTCAAGAGGTGATCAAATAAAAAGTGAGAACAAAAACTTCCTGATGTGTGTCTGCAGAGATAAGTGTCATCAGAATTATCTGATTGCTTCATTAAGTCATTTAGAGTCAGGATTTTTATATAGTTGGAAACAAACTGCTATAAAAATATGTTTGAAACCACATAATACTGATGATTATAAGAAAAGGGAGTTTAGTTCAAGACTCGGGTATTTTTACCTATGTCAAGAAAATACAAGATATTAATTCCTCTGTTGCTGCAAACAACATGAGGTCTTACAAATTTTGAAGGATCAAATTTTTTTTGTCTATCAGTATCTATACATTAATTTTATTTTCTGTCCTGTGATTCATCATTATTATAAATTACATTGTTCAAAAAATGTCATAGATGGTAAAGGATCCATCCCATGTTAGACATGTAAAGCATGTGACAGTCATTTTATGTTCCTTTGTTTTACTAATTGGGAGAAAACACACTATGGGTCCAATTCCTCTACTTTGCAATGAGTGTTGCTTTCCACTAAAGTAGAGGTCTAGAGAGCTACTATAAATACATAGTTATTTCCTGGGCCTCCTCAGTTCAGCAAGATCAACATCTTGCTCAAGATGTCTTGTCTGACAATCCATAAAACATGCATTCTTCCATTACAATTCAGTTCCCTATCCTGCCCAGTTTTTACGGAATTTACTTAGATTGGATACTATTGGCTAGGAGATTTTTAATATGTCTCTGAATACTGTTTGATGGAAATAGTTTTAATACTAATTTCTTTTTCAGGTGCCACTGATATGATTTCTTCTATCTGTGAAAATGTATTTTCAGAACTACTTGTTTTAGAATAGCACTGTTTTGTGTGGTGTTGTTTTGTTGCTTTATATTGGAGGAGCTCTTTTCTTGCCTAATCTTTTTTTACTAGAACAGTGCGTATTTTATTTTTAAAGATCCCACTTCTTATTTCCTAGTAGGACAAAATTTCAATACAAACAAAAGAGAACTTTTTTCCTGTTTTTCAGAAGTCCTTGCTACAACAAGACTGTCTTCTGATCCATTCAAATTAAAATTTCAAATTGTGATGTAGCTGTGATTCAGTAACATTTTAACTTTGCCTCCATAATCAATAAAATAAGAAGACAATCAAGCCTGTAACTGAAATACTCTTCTAAATAAAGCTGCCAKGCCATTCTAAAATAAATGACCAAAGTAATATTCATATATATAACTGGTTTGTGTAAAGCTCCCAAGAAGTGGGACACTCACTATATTTATATATCTACACTTATCCGTTGCATTATTCTACCTAATAAGCATCACACACATAAACTAGAAAACTTATTTATTTCGCTTATTTTACCTACTTATGTTCTGATTTTCTTTAGGGAAAGAATGGTCTGGGCTCTACTACTGAACACAGAAAACATAATGCTTAAAAATTATGCTTTTTTGTTTGTTTTGGTTTTTGTTTTTGTTTGTTTTTGTTCTTTTACTTCTTTTTTTTCTTTTATTTTTCTTCCCTCCTCCCTCCCCCTTCCYAGACCTAAACTCATAATAATTAAGTAATAAGAGAATAAGGAAAAAGTATGTTGATCAGAAAAAATGCTGAAGAGTGTCTGTCCCTCCTAAGTCATCCTTCCTCTCTGTCAGTTGCTTTTTACCTGTTATTATTTACCTGTTATTATTTACCTGTGATTATTTACCTGTGATTATTTACCTGTGATTATTAATTATATAAATGTATTATTGTTTAGTTTATTTCTTTTACTTCTATCTTGTAGTATTTTATATAAGGTGAAGCAGGAGTGTAGCATTTTAGAAACAGGTAGAGTACACAATAAATTAAAAACCCCATGTTAATCCTTGAAGAAATGAAGCAGCCAGGCAAAAAAAATATTAAGTTCTGTATCCTGGTTCATTATTTCGTCCTGCTTTTTTCCTTTTTCTTTTTTTGTTTGGGTGTGATTTTTTTGTTTGGGAATTTTTGCCATGTTTTCATCATAGTAACTATTTAGGACAATTTGAAAATATATCTKGTTTATCATCATGTATGCCAATGTATTACTTCATTTTAATACATTTATTATGTTAGKGATGAATAAATGCATTTCAAAGCAGGATAAGTTTTACTGAAAATTTGGGTTCRTTTTTACTGAAAAACAGCAGCAGACTTTCAATGTTTATTTGGTTGTACTTTTTTTTTCTWAACACCCATTACTTCTGGAATACTCATCAGATTTTTGAGAACAACTTGATGGAAATAAAGACTGAAAATTAAAAAGTCTCTATTTCTCTCCTTTTTTACCCTTATAAAATATGACAGAGAATGATATACAAAAATATTAAATATTCAATGCTCGTTATTCACAATACAGTGAAAAATTAGAATCCATAAATCTCTAGCACACAGCTGTTGTAAGTATTTAAAAATACAAACCTGAAATGAAATGTGTGTCAGCTTAATGATCAGTCTGAAGCAGAATGATCTGAAAAATACTCTGTGATTTTCACCCTGCCAGTTTACCATGATTTATACAGAATATGTTAGGTCTTATTTCCATGAATTTAAACATAGATAAATAGTATGTCCTTGTTTTCTCCTTCAACAAATGGAACATTTTGGACCCCAAAACCTTGAAATCACTCATAATATGAGTCTCCATTAACAAACTTTCTTGAACATATTAAAGTTTTGTTCCTGTCTGTCAAATGTAGTTCCCAGATTTCTTAATTCAGCCACTGTTTTATTGAAAAAGTTCTTATTTCAGAAAACACTCCCTGTTTTTCAAAAAACCTAGATAGATCCTTAGCATAAATCATGTAGCTAATTGCTACCAACTTCTATGGAACACAGACATGGCTTTTATATTTAAGTGGTTGGAAAAATGCATCTGTGAATCAAGAATTATTGAACTAAGACCCTTAACTAATGTTTTGGTACCTTGCAAAACATTTTTGGATGGTATTGTCATTCATGTTGATTCTACTCTTCTTTATATTATTACTGCTATTACCAGATAGATCTAGGAAAGAGTTTTCCAGTAGCCCTCACTGTCATCTTTGTGTTCAAGAGCCCCTTAAGAATTTTACAGAGCTTATAGTTTAAATATTTATTACGTATTTTTATGCTGGCTGTAGAGCCCCAAGATCATGGTCCAGTCTTCCTTACAATTCCAGACAGACAAGAAGAAATATTAATTCACTGTGTATATAAGAGCAGYTAAAATTGCAGGAAGACATAGAAAAATATTAGAACTCATTTTTCCTTCTGTSAAATTATTATTTCTGCGCAGCTGGGTAAAACTCATTCTCCTCATTTCATTGGAAATTTCTGTGTTAGTAGATATATTTATTTTCAAACATGATACCTGCTTTCCCTTTTCCCTTCTTATCTCTCCTACTGAGGCAACAGAGAGAAAAAAAAATAGTTAGAGTCATTAGAGTCCACGTAATGAAATATTCTCATCTTCAAATTGAGTGTATTTGTCAATACACAGTTTGAGAAGCTATTCCATCAATTATTATAGTCCAATTGCATCCTAGACTGAATATGTAGAGAGAAAAGAAAAAATCTTTTCTTCATTATCAAACTTCTGAATCATTATCACCGCTAACTACTTCAAAAGAAATGGCAAAACAATTGTGCCAAGAATACAGTCTAGCTAACAACCCATTTTACAGTAGGCCAGAGAGTTTTGGCTCACACCTCCAGTATGCTTCATCCTCTCATGACTATATTTTCCAGACATGCTGTTCTTGGGTGCTCCCCACTCCACATACCCCTTTTCTAGGCCAGGTGCGTGCTATCCTGCCACAGTGATTTATGCCTTCATCATGTCTAGGTCAAAGTGTGGTGTGTGAATGCTACACCTCACAGCACACTTCAGTCACCACAAATGCCAATATTTGCATTTGAACAATCTTCCATGCAACCTTGAGGGTCACTATGTATTGGACAAAATTAATGTCCTCATCATTAGCCACATATTTATGAAAGGATTTCCTTCTCCTACATCCTCATAACATTCCCACCTACCATATAAATAAAAATGCAGTAACACAGTTATATTCTGAATTCAAATATTAGGTATTATATGCTTTTGTTTAAAAGCCAGACTAAAAATTAAATATTGCAAATTTGATGATTTTATTCAGAATTTCTTCTTATTTCCTTCCCATTTTTAATTAAAAAAATAACAAATGTCATGTTTAGCTTAATCTGCAATTCGCTGTTTAATCTTAAAAAAAAAAAAATTGGTTAAGTATTTCAATTGCTTAAGATGTGAGAGCTTCAAAATGAAAATCATATTAGAATAAAAAAACCCTTAAAATACAAATTTCTTAAACATTATTTGTATTACTTTTTTATTAATTACTCTTCYACCAGTTGCACCTAAACAAATCAATATTTTGGAATACCTTTGAGKTAATTTTGGCACTAATTTTACCATGGAGAAAATCCTTTCTCATGAAAAYGTATTTTACTATTTGTTTCTGAAAACATGGGAGACTAAAACTAAAAGAGAAAACATTTAAGTATATTATGTATTTACAACAAAATAACATGAACATATATCCAGATGTGGTTTTGAGTATCTTCAGGGAAGGACACCTCTCTGGTCAGCCTGTGACAGTGCTCAATCACCCTC
>QVAJ01000040.1:2282121-2350344 GCA_003546035.1 Mixornis gularis | reverse complement strand
AGTATCTTCAGGGAAGGACACCTCTCTGGTCAGCCTGTGACAGTGCTCAATCACCCTCGGAGTAAAGAAATTTTTCCTCGTATTTCCTCATRCAGGTGGAACTCTCCTAAGAGAGATCATCCAGTCATCTAATCTTCATTCCCCTTCRCTAGACCCTCTCCAGTAGTTCCATGTCTCTCTGGTACTGAGGAGCCCAGAAGTGGACACAGCACTCCAGATGTACTTCACCAGGGCTGAGTAGAGGGCAGGATCTCCTCCCTTGATCTGCTGGCAATGCTCCTCCTGATGCATCCCGGGACAACATTGGCCTTCTTGGCCACAAGGACATACTGTTGGCTCACAGACATCTTGTTGCCCACCAGGACCCCCAGGTTCTTGTCTGCAGAGCTGCTTTCCAGCMGATTGGATCCCATCCTCTCCTGGTGCAGGGAGTTGTTCTTCCCCAGGTGCAGGACTCTGCACTTACTTTTTGTTGAACTTCAGACAGTTCCTCTCCACCCAATGCTATCCAATCATTCAGGTTTCATATGAATGACAGCGCAGTCCTAAATCATTAAATCCTGTCACCATATTTCAGTGTCTACCTTAGTGAACTCATTACATGCTTGTGAATACACGTTTCCAATATTTCTGTCAAATTATACATATTATCAAATTATTTTACTGCCTTTTCCCTGTCCTTTTTTTTAATTATTTATTATTATTATTATTAATGACAAATTGGTTTTATGAATTACTAGTAAAACCTGCCTTTTCAAAACCTCTGCATAATATTGGATTTTAATTACCTTCTGAATTGTTAACATGACTTTTATACTTGTTTATTCCTGAAGTTTAAAAACATTGAAAAAAAGAATAAGATCTTTATTTTTAAACTGATACTGAAATTATGTGTAATTGTTTATGAACAGTAAATTTTCCAGCATATGTSAGAGTATATTTCTGCACTCACACAAGTGTGTGAAAACAGGCTTAAGACTTTTTTTTGTGTATATTCTCTGAATTTCTATTTTGTGGTATTATCTTTATCAGTGATAGAATTGTTGTCCAGTTCAATTTTAACATTTAGCATCCATAGTGAACGTAGATGGATGTCAAAAGCATGTGCTATGGTATCTGCCTTTTATCTGTTGTGGGTCTCTTCAAAATGCATGTACTTGCATGTATAATAAAACACACRTGCATAAAAAAATTACAGTTTTACAAATGCACTATTTTGCCCTACATATATCTTTTAATGCTCACTCAGGCAGACATTAAATTCCTCTTGGTTTGTAGATAATAATTTAAAAATTAATGCTGTAATTCACCCTCAGAGGACGTTGTGCCTGATAAGAAGAAGTACACTTTTAAATCCTTGSTATATATAGTCCCTTGCTCCTGTTTACATATACTGTGACTTCSCAGCCAACAATCAAAAAGCTTTCTAATGAAAAGCAAGCAATGAAAGTGAATAGTGGCTAACCAAATAAATAAATAAAAAAAACCTTAGGAAAAGCAATATGCAACATCTATTATATGAAAAATCTTATACATCTGTATGGAAAGCCTATAAAACATCACTTTGTATTCATGCAGTCAACATTGCAATCCATCAAAAAATTAATGGCTTTGTTGGTATGCATTGGTCCACTGAATATGCTCCTATTGCAACAGTTACATGAATGTGACTTGTTGGAAAATGAACACAAAAGAATCTCAAGCCCAAACAACAATAGAAAAAATTCCCCCCTCATCCCCCATAAAAAAATCCAACTAACCAACCAACCAAAACAACAACAACAAAACAACAACAGCAACAAACAAACAAACAAAAAACCCCAAGCAAATGCAGAAAAAAATTAAAGCAGCAAACCAACAAAACCTCCAAAACCTGGGTCTGAGCAAGCAGAAAAATTTTAACAAAGAATTTTACTTTTTTAGTTATAAAAGCTATGGTTTTGAAGTCCAAAATGCATATCTGTTCCTATCCTCCAAATAAACAGCAAGTATCCCATGAAGACATAGAAGAGATAAATAAATCTCACTAACTGGATAGAAACCACTGAAATGCAGACTCCGAGTCCACTAAAGCATCAGAGATTGAAGTGATAAATGTGGTTGTTTCTGCAAGCCCTGTTTGCAGAGAATTTACTGATTCCCAGCGTTTAAATACATCTGCTTGGATTGTCTGTTTTCTTACTGTGGTCAACAAATAAGAACTTAAAGGTTGCCTACAGTACACATGTATCATTAGRTCAAAATTAAATTTAGGCATGTTCTTGCTAGATGTCTTTGTGAGATCTCTTAGTTAAGATTAAATGGAAAAAATGAGCAGAAGACATTAGTAATCAGACAGCACTCCAAATAACACCTTCATTTGATAACTTTGGATGACTTYAGTACTGAGTACTTCTGTAATTAATCATTCCTGACTTCTTAAAAATTATTGTTAATAAAACATCATTAGATTTGACTGAATGGTATATAGAATAGAGAGCACAAAGACTACACTGAAATCCAGAAATTTATAGTATTTACAATCTAGTCTGTCATTTAAGTGTACTTTATAAAGAAAGAAAACAAGTATCCTTTTCATAGATTGATCATACAATCCATTCATAATAAGAAGAGGAAATGGCAAAAAGAGATATATTTCAAAGGTTAAAAATCTATTAAAAAGTTCCTTGCTTGGAATGAAGACTATTTTCCRTAGAGACAAATAATCATAGCGTATATGTTTCTGTGTGATAGTATTATTCAGTGTACTGGATATTATTAGGYAGAAAACTATATCTCATCCTTTATTTTTTTTCATATAAATTTCCCTTCTGTATTGTAATTTTCTTCCTTAAACTTGCTTGAGCTTAAAATTACTGGGGCTTACATTATTTTAAAATTTTATTTTCTGCAATACTAGATCTAAGAATCTAAAAAACTGGAAATGGCCGAAGGGTTTCCATCAGAATTATTTTTTTTCTTAGAAATATTACTTACATTCACAGGAATGAATTTATACAGACTTCTTTTGTTGTTTATATTGAGTTTGGACATTGCATTTGCATTTAATCGTGTATTCTATCTATATACATGCAAGAAGAATTATATTCCTTCCACACAATTCCAGTGAGAAATATAGACTCATTTCATTTSCCAATAAATGAAGAAAGGAAAGAAGCTGCACGGGTTCATCATTCTACTTCACATTTCTGCACAAACACTTCCCTCTCCTTTGAAGAACAGCAAATGTGAATATACATTTTTTATCCTTCTTTTTCAATAGCACACAGCTACAAGTATTCAAAGAGGATGGGAGACAAAAGAATTAAATTTATTGTTTCTGAGAAGGTTCAAGTTGGTTTTGGGAGAGTGGGGGAATATACTTATCTGTAATGATTAAAGTGTTCAGCAGAGAGGGGTGAAGTTTTTGCAATAACTATTTCCTGGACTTCTGCAGCTTGGGTCCTCCCCAAAGATTGCAGCCCTTCATGAACTGCTTCAGCGTGGTCCTTTCAACAGCCTATAAATCCTCAGGAACTGATTTTCTGGTGTGAGTCCCCCATGGGCCACAGGTCCTGTTAGTAAACCAGTTCCTGGATGGTCTCCTCAGGCATTCCTTCAGGGCATGCTAACCTGGTCCAGCATAGAGTTCCCCATGGACTGCAGCAGAGATTTCTCCTCCACTCTGAGTAGTAGGTGGATAAAAAAGAAAACCATCTTGCTCTGGGACTTGTTGAACCTCATGAGGTTCTCATGGGCTCAGTTCTCAAGCTTGTCCAAGTCAACCGCACTGCTCAACTTCGTGCCATCTGCACACCTGTTGATGATGTTCTCAGATCACCTACCTTTGCCTCACCTGGCTGTGCATTTCTTTCTTACTTCTCAGTTGAGGAGGAGATTCTWGCTTAGTCATTCCAGTTTCCAACCAGCCTTACTTTATTTCCTACACACCAGGATAGAGAGCTCTTAACTCTAAGTAAAGTGGCCTTAAGTTGTTGCCAGCTTCGGCCAGCCTTTCTGTCCCTAAAGACACTGTCCCAGGGGTTCTCCTTCACTAGGTCATAAAGAGATGAAAGTTCATTYTTACAAAATTCAGGATCCTGACTTTACTTCTCTCTAGGCTCACCAAGATCACTTCAAATGTCATAATACACAGAAACTTGTTAGTCGTTTACACATTTATTGTTCATCCAAAATATTTTATAAGAAATAAAATAAGAAGAAATTATAAATCTTATTTTTGTTTGTTAGAGGAACAAGTGCAGATAGCTACCAAGAAGATTTTCTGTTTCTGATCCTGAGCTCTAGACAGCATTTTCCTCTGGTTGTAACATTGAGGACTATGGGCCATAGAGGTATAGGACCTGCAACATATCTCTGTCYTCACTGTTTCCTGATAGATAAATACAGATCTTGCAGGAGGTCAACTTTTTTGAGAGAAGTGTTTGATAATGTTTTTTTTAAGTGTTCATCTTTGGGCAAACAGTTTACAGGAAGAATACTTTCTGATTTGGGAAAACAGAGCAAGAGTTTAGCAAGAAGATAAAGACTAAGTGTCTAAAATTTGACAATTTTTTTTTCTCATGAGTAACTCTCTAGCTCCCATCAAATAAGTGTTAATAACATAAAACAGTAAAATTTCTAAATTTTGACATATTAAAGAACTTGAAATGACAGCAAATTAACATCSTGAAAGTATACTGTTAGAGATAAAACACACTTCAGAAATTCATACTAATAATAAAGTAAATATTATTTTTCTATTCATATTCTTTCCAAAATTATGGACAGCTGAGAAACTCAGAATATCACATTTTTCACCCGCTTATAGATAAAAACCAATAATTAACATATAAGAGATATGGATATATTTCCTCATTTCCTCCGTGTGCAATTTCTGTAATCATGCATTGCATTCTTGCTATGACTAGGCTGAAATATTTTATCTTTCATTGATTATATGGCTTGCATTATTCAGAAATTAATAGCCTTTATGTTCTAAGAGAGAAGAAAGATTCTGAATGCTGCCTCTACTTAGATGAACAGTTTTACTTTAGGGACAGTAAGGCAGTCATGAAGCAGGCTTCTTTCTTATCAGAAATTGATTCTCTAAAGATTTTTTTTTTTTTCCTGAGATTCTTTGGGCATAGCAAGAACTCAGGAACCAATTGAATGATTTAGAATTGTAGCAAAAGAAAATCAATCATATAGATTATATTTTAGAATTCACACAATAAAATAAAATCATTTAATTGACAAAATTGAGCCAGTATGAATTCTTTAGTATTCCMTATTGGTGGATTATAAAYTTAYCCTTTGGTCTTAATAAAATCTATTYTGAGGCAWATGGTAGCAATTAAAAGATCAGTCTACGTGACTCACTGGATGATTTTGAAGTTAATAATCACATATTTATGCAAATGGATTGGCTGATGAAAAATACAATAAAAATATATGAAAAATAATGGGAAGTATTGTTATGGAATTTATTAAGCTAAAATGACTTCAATTATTCTTATCCCATTCAATTTATGTCTGTGGTTTCGAAGTAATTGGGGGTTTTGTCCTTACTTCAGTACCTGGCAAAGTGATGGAATAAGTCCTCTTATAAACTATTACAAGCCAAATGGAGGAAGTGTTTGGGAAAAGCCAGCACAGATTTACCAAAGGCAAATCCTGCCTGACTAACCTGATCACCTTCTACAATGGAGTAACACTTTTCTGTCCACRTCAGAAGTGTGGTAGATTTTGTTTAACTAGACTTTCAGCAAATTRTTCCACACCATTTTCCTCAGTTTCCTTCCTAGATACACTGGCAAGATAAAAATTGAATATATATAGCCAAGTGGTGGAATACAGACCTGAAAGCTGAAAATTGGAGTATGGACCTTCTGACCTAAAAGGGSTTTAGTTAGTTGTTACAAGCTTTTTTGACAGCTGATTATAAAGGATYGTTACTGGATATTATTTTACATCTTCATTGACATCACTTCCTTGATGATGGGTTAGGACAGAGGCTGAGCGAACTTTGCTCTGGAAAAGAGAAGACTCACCAGAGACTTTATCAGTGTGTTAAAAAACTGGATGAGAGGGGATGAAAAAGGAGACAGCCTTTTCTCGCTAGTGTTCACAACTAGGGCAATAGATGATAGAGAACAGAACAAATAATTCCATCTGAACAAGAGAGAATACTTTTTTTTGTTGATGCGAAAGTAATCAAACTGTATAGGTTGTGTAAATAGGCTGTAGAATCTCTATCTGCACAAAAGAGCACAGGCCTGGCCAACATGCTTCAGCTGACTCTGCCTTAGAAGTTGGGTTAGACTGGAAGACCTTGCCAATATTTCCTGTTGCTGAAAAATGCTTTCATGATGTTAAGCTGTTATTTTCTCACACAGTGAGTAGTCTGGGGATGGGCAAGAAGGTGGGAGGGGCACTGCTGGGTCATCTGACCTAAGTTTACCAAAGAGAGATTCCATATCATATGATGTTGTGCTTGGCAATAGAAGTTCAAGGAAAGGAGGAGGAGATGGAGACATTAGTGATTATGGCACTTATCTSTCTAAGAAGCTGTTACACATGCTCATACCATTCTTTCTAAGGAGTCAGTAGTAAAAACATGCCTGTCAATAGGATGCACTGAATAAATTATTTTCTTTTTTTTATGCAATTTGGTTTTGTGTKCACCTCTTACTTCTCCTGGGAAACTACTGTTAATACAACCTATAAGTCTTTCCATGTTCCTTCAGTTATCTCCCTGTCCTGTGGGGAGAGGACTGAGTGAACAGCTGTGTGTGTCCACAGGGTCCAACAAAAGCACACTTCTTGGCACCCAGTGGGGGTGTTGAGGGACTCCCGGTAATGAAAGCCTTGATCAGAGTGTGCTAGATTACATTTATATTTACAGTTCTCCAGATTCTTATTGGTAGGGTCCTTAGACTAGTCACAGTGCTTGCTTGTTTTACTGTATATTGGAATCTAGAGCTTTTTAGTGTCTGCTTTCAACTGTACAAACAGCAGTAACACTACTTCTGTTGGAAATTTTAGGTGGTCTCTATCTGCCAGTTCAGACATGCACAGGTTTCCTCTAAATCTAATGTCTAATTTGTCAGACTCAAAAAATGTCTCTCTTATCTCATCTCAGTTAACATAAAACAGCTTCACGTGGACAGATGAAAGCATAAAGCCTGAATTTAATTTGTATTTATTATATGTTTTATTAAAATTGTCAAATTTATAATCTTTCTCATGAAACCAGTAACAAAATATCACCAGTCATGGTTTTGTACTTCAGGTAAATGTTATGTSCTGGATTAACTTAGTCTAATTTCTTCTTGCTAAAAGTTAAATGTTCAGGATAAACTATCCGTCTAAGCACTCTTCATGGTCCATGAAAGGAAATACCAATTTCTGGAAGCAATTAATCTCCTTTTAAGATCTACATCATACACATAAGAAGGTTGCCCTATGGATGAGACTATTTCTGTCCATGAATGGTAAAACAAACCTAGCAGAYTATGTGCATTGAAGAGCTTGTTTGTAGATACTGGAATACAGGCAAGATAAATCACCACACATCTTGCACCTGCCCATTCAGCCTTTCTTCCCTTCAGTATGCCATTTGGAGTTTAAACATTCTTTGATTGACCTGCCTGTTACAGATGTTGAGGCGATTCGAAACTTGTGTAAAGGTGTCCTGGGGTGACAAATTATTAATTTGTTTAAATTTGCAAAAAATTTATTTAAAATTATTTAACTTATAAAAGCAACTTAACAACAAGAGTAGCAACAACAATAAGATCAACAACAAAYCARAAAAAAACCCAAAAACAAACAGAAACACTGTCACCATCACTGGAGTTTTCTAGAGGTCACAATTTATTTTGCATCACAAATTTTAGCACCTGCCAGTGAACCACAGAAAGAATAGACAGTTCTCAGCAGTAATATTGTGCAGGGAAAAAAGTAATCACTSCATCCACTACTGATGGTTCATAATCATGCACAGTCATTAAAATCTCTAGTATCTATCTGGTAGATAAAATACATGATACAAGTGTGGCTGAAATAACTCAAAATGGCTTTCAACATTAAAAAGAAAATGTGAACAATAATGYTTCAATACAGCAAATTATAAAAAAATGGTTTTCTAATTGAGGTGGGTTATAGCTGAGGAACAATAGAGACAAGTCATATATTTGCTTCAGAAAAATTAAAGAATACAAAAAAATGAAAATAGTAAATTAAATGAGCCAGATAATKTCTACTTGATTAATTTCCTTAAACTGTTAGAGACTGAAGAGTGGGCTTTATGTGCTAGTTAGTTTTCCTCTTAAGGTGGAGACATTTCCCCTTGATTTCCAAAGATTTAGAATTAAAGAATGACAACTAGGATTTTAGCTACCGAAAATAAGCTACTTTTCTTAACTTCATCTGAGTTAAGAATTCCTACCAAAGGATTGATCTTTTTTCAAAACTTTCTAAGATTTCTTTTCAAGATGGGATAAATATCACTTGAGACATATCTATATCTTTCCAGGGTTCAAAGAAGACTGAGTAACCTACAGAAAACTTAATTAAATAGATTCCGCCTGAAACACTTAACAAACACATAACAAAATAAAAGCAGGAAATTGAGATGGAGCTGTTTTTGTAACATGCATACCATTTTCTACTATCTATAACAATGTTACATTTTGATGTCTTAGTTTATAGTGATAAACAATGGAGGAAAAAGCAAGAGGTGGTGACTGATCCATTTGTGTCTTAAAATGAGTGACATAAATACTAATAAGATATAATTCAGAGATGTACTAGCCAATTATTATCCATGTTTTTGTTGGCCTCAGTGAAGTCTTATGGAAGCAGCAGTCATGGAAATAGCCTCCTGAGAATGTCTGTTATTTTCACTGGGGAGTCTTATTGTAGGTGACATTGTAATTACTTGGCTTAACTGTTATGCCTACTTGAAAATCTAAAAATACGTAATAATTTTGCAGCCAATTATTTGCATAAAAGTTCTCTAACTTGAACAGACTGGCACCTACTTCAATAAAACACTTTTCACCACCTATTGTAGTTTAAAACTTAAATACACTGTTTTGTAATATATTTAAATACTTTATCAAACCTTTAGTTTGCCAATTTAATGTTTATATTTTGTATGTACTAAAGATGTGTCTGCTGTTTTTGAAATTATACAGGAACTTGTGATTAGACTTACCTACATACATCTCAAAAAAAGTGAGATTATTTCCAATGCTGTGATTTAATTAGAAAAAGAATTGGACCTTTCATCTTTTAAAGTCACAATAGCTTTTTGAAAAGAGAGGGAGTTACCCTGACTTGGACTTGGTGTGGTTAATAGCACTATCTGATTTGCTCAATTGATTTTATTTTAAACTTTTGTCATCTGTTTAATTGAAGCAAACGACTTTGATGCAATTTTATTTCTTACAATACTTTAGGAAATGTGTTGTCTCCAGTGGCTTCATATGCATTCCAGCAGGGGAAAAATGGGAAAAAAAAAAAAAAAAAGAAAAAAAGGTGGCAGTTTAAAGTGATAGGAACTTAAGCAATCAGAAAAATATATTGGATGATGTGGATGCCATTATGGAGAGTCAGTGAAGGATGAGGGCAATGAATCAATCTGACAAATTGTGATTGGCCCTTAAAAAGACAAGTAAATCCAAATTGGTTAGGTAATATTCATAATACCAAAAAATATTACATTGAAGCTAGCCCTGTATATCATTCTATAAAACTGATCCTGATGTTTTAGACCAAGTAACATCAGGAAACACATAAATAAAACTATAGACTAAAATAGACTCAAAAAAACAACCAAAAAAAATAAAACCACCTCCCCCAACCCCCCAAAAAAGCAAACAAACCAACCAACAAACCAAAAAAATATAACTATAAAAACAATGCAGTGATGATAGTGAAGAAACTATTTCTCAACACATTTTTACTCTGTAAGTGTTTCATGTATAATGAAGTAATAAATCATGCCAGTAAAATACAAAGTTAATTGAAGATGGCTTGGAAAATAAGCCTGTGCCTGGACCTTTTGGATCACATAGGTAACAAGGCTACAAAACATGAGTGAGCTAGAATGTCTTAGCCAAGTAAATGCTGCTGACTAGATGGAAAATTGAGTGTTCTTCATTGCACCTGTGTACAAGATATAAAAGCACATTTTTATTAATCAGATGAAAAAGACTTGAAACTTTACAGAGTTAACAGTTAATGTTTCTTGGTGTAAAGAAACTAATCTGAATTATCCTCTTTTCTGGACTTTTCTGGATTGGCTTTGCAATTTTCTGACAAGCTACATTCTCTTCAGTCTTCCTTGTCTGTACTTCCCTGTGAAGGAAGTTAAATGAAGAATAATTCTCCTTTTTTTTTTCTTTTTTTCTTCTGACTTTTCTCCTTTTTGCGATCCAAAAATGTTAATTTAATGATAGAATCATTGATAATCACTAATATTTTTAAGGTATAAGGAGCTTATTTCTACACTATCCATTGTGACTGCTGCAGTTTTTAACAGCAGTGGGGCTTGGATAAAATTCAAGAGCTCTACTGTAAAAAGGTGCAACAAAACATTATTCTCCATTTCTCCTGAGAAAACTGAAATTAAGTAAATTGAGATATTTGAATACACAATTAATATGGGAGAGGAAAATCTTATAGGCTTGATTTAATTACTTAAACCTGAGAACACAAGGACTTAGTGCTGTTTACATCTCACAGGTATTCAAGAGTTCTGTATGGGGAAGTTGCTGTAGCATAGGAGGTTTGCAAGGGACCCATGCCCTGCCTGGAGTGTCAGTGGGTTGCTAGGCTACATAACCTTTGATGTTTGAAAAGGCATTAGGTAAATGTGGCAAAGGAAAGAAAYCTAGCCTGCTAAATAGGAGTGCATTTGAAAATGCCACTTAAATCTAGATACCTATATGAAGGTTCTGACTGTCAGCTAGATGTCTTAATTCCCATTATAGAGAATGGGCATGAGGCTACATTTTGTCTTAGGCTAAAACAGACATTTTATGTCATTTGAGACACCGCAGGATAACCCAGCTGGCATACAGCTACCTATCTAGTACRTGAAAGTACATGAAAGTATGTGGATTCTGTGTCACAGCTCTCGGCTCCATTCAGAAATTMCAGAACTGAGGCAATAAAGGTCTACTTCAGGAGGAATCAAATTCATYCTCTTGGCTTCATTGAATATATCAACTAGGAGATAAATACAGGTATCTTGAAATGCTCTAGTCTACTGGCAACAGCCACCCATAGAAGGTAAATAGGATAGAGGAGACTCATGACTCAAGTAGCAACAAGATGGTTAGGAGGCATCTCAAAAAGTGCTAAGTGCTGTTTGAGTGATATAATTGATGCCTGTATAAATAAATCAAAGCCTATGTCTTTTGAGATCTTAAAGCATTAAGGAGCTCTTAGCTTCTGCTTACACATACATATAGGGTGTAGACCCTTTAATTCTGGTGTCTCAAACTGAATCTGAGCTCCATTCATCATTGATAGCTCTCAAAAAAAAAAAATAAAAAAAAATCCCAAAGCAGATATTCATCTCATAGCAGTGATAAAATCTGTATCCTTAACCTCCAGTTAAGTGGCTGATAAAACAACTCATTCTGCCTCTTCCTCTGAGAACAGGTTTTTATTTCTTACAATAGCGTTGAATTTTCAGGTTTCTCTGAGCCCTCTCTGTTGAAGGTAATTTGGATTGTCATGTTTCACATGAATTGCTGCTGATCTTCATGATTTTTTTTTCTCCTGTAGCCACACCTGCTTAATGGACACCTTGCTGATCATTCTAGCTGTGATCTCATTAATAGCCATTAGCTGTTGTGTCATTAGGTACTTGTGCTGGTTGTATTCTTTTAGCAGCTCCCACTAACCTGTTTAATGTTGACTATCACCAGAGTGGTTTACATAATCCCCACGTATATATGCTGCTAACTGTTATTTGCTCTAATTTGTAAACTCTCTGCTGAAAGTGTACARTGCAAAAGTATACCTCATGGGATTTTAGAATAAAGTGAAAATGTCTGTAAGTTCAGATTCCATTTTATAACAGTCAGATTTCCCAAGTCTCTCTTGCTAAAAGACAAACCAAGAAATCCCAAACTCAACCCAATCACAAAAAAACCCCAAAAAACCACCAAAAACAAAACCAAACCCAAAACAAACAAACCAACAAACCCCATCAAAATAAATCTGTCAAAAATMCAAACCCTCCTAGAAAGTAAAAAAAAAATTCAGAATCCTCAGTGTTGCAGATTGTGGTAATTTCCTTACTCTTAGAAAGCTGGGCACAGCTGTCATCCATGCTGTGAGCAAAATAAAGTCAACACATCATTTTCTCAGGTTAACAAAATACAGTTGTTTAACAGAAAACCCTCTAAGCTATTGCCATGTAATTGGCAATTAACCTTATCCATTTCATTACAGTCAGTGCCCCAACTTTCCACAGAAAGCCAAAAATACTTTTAACTTAGTAGGATATTATCTCAGTGTTCAGCTGTAAGTAGCAGAATACTAGGTTTATACTAGTTCATGTATTTCCATTTGTAGGTGGAATAMGTTTTAAAGTAAATGCCCACGAGAAAGTAATTTTGTAATATGCAGTAAAGGTAAAATTAATTTGGAGGTTGTATTGATCGGATGCAACTGACAAAGTGTTGGCAGAGGGATGCTGCATGGGTGGCCTCTATGAGGAGAACCATGAACCACCCACATCAGGAGATATGAACATTTCCTGAAGAACTGCAGCCTGTGGGAAGGACTCACAGTGGATGAGAGGAAAAATGTGAAGAGGAAAGTGTGGCAGAGACAAATTCTTATGGATTGATCCCTGCCCCCACTGCCAGCACATCTTTGTGATAAGGAGGAGGTAGAGGACTCTGGAACGAAGAAGTGATATTGAGACTGGGTAAAAAGGGAGGGGGARGATAAAGAAGGGAATGAGATGTTTTCAATTTTTTTCTTTATTTTTCATTCTTCAATTCTACTTGGCAGTAAATTAAATTAATCCTCCTCAAATTGAATTTATTTTTTCTTTGATGCAAATTGATAACCAATCTCCCTGTCTTTATCTTAATACAAATGCTTTTTCATCTTACTTCCTCCCCTGTCCCTTTGAAGTAAAAGACAGAGAGAGCAACTRGATGGGTGGCTGGAAGGCAGAAGGGACAACTCATCACACTGGAAAATAACACTTCTAGTCTACCTGATAAAATAAATATAAATTTGCTGAGAACCTGTAGGATATAAGTATCATAATTTTAGATTAAAGGTTTTCATAGCATGAAGAATTTGCAAAATTGAAGAGAAACTTACAATAACAGTGATTTGTKGATCTATAAACAAGAATAAAAACTTTCTGAAACTCAAATTTTAGTTTTAGCTGTAATACCATTGTTACAACTGTAATATGCATTGTGTCTTTTGATGTTTCCATAATGATTATAAAAACCAATGTGACAAGGTCAGTGTGATCTGTTCGTGTTTTTCTGTTGTGCTCTGTAAAGGAAAATTATTATTTTTCCCTGTAAACACCTAAATATGTAGGATTTTCACATCTAGATCACAGAATGACAGAATCCCCGAGTAGGTGAGGTTGGAAGGGACTGCTGAAGTTACCTCGTACAGCCTCTGTTCTCAAGCAAGTTTCCTTGCAGCACACTGCTCAGGATGGWGTCCAGAGGGCTTTTAGGTATCTCCAGGAAAGGAAGCTCCACAATCTCTCTGGGTAACCTGTTCCAGTGCWCAGTCATTCTCACAGTAAAGAAGCTCAAGTTCTTCCTCATGTTCACGTAGAACTTCCTGTGTTTCAGCTTCTGCCCACATGCCCTTATCCTATTGATTATCACCAGCAGAAGAGTCTGGATCCATCCTCTTGGCACTGTCCCTTCAGACACATATGCATTAATGAGGTCTCCACCTAGTTATCTTTTCTTGAGACTTACCAGGTACAACTCYTTCAGCCTTTCCTTGTAAGAGAGATGCTTCTGTCACTTAGTCATCTTTGTCCTTAGTCATCTTTGTAGCACTAACCTGTACTTGTTCCAGGATCTCCATCTCTCTTTGTACTAGGAAGACTGCCTAGGACTCAACACAGCCCTTCAGGTAAGGTCTCACCAGGGCTGGGTAGACCAGCAGGATCACCCTTGACCTGCTGATAATGCCATAGAATTAATTGATATATAATGTATTTCGGAGGTGAATGTTCATTGATATTAAAATTTGTTGGCTGCACTTTTTAGCTGCCAGTCAACAAACTCATTTTTGATTTTTTTATTATTTACTAATTAATTTCTCTCTGTCTTTTGTTCACTTTTTTTTTTTTTTTGAGTATTCAGAATTGTGTTGTGATTCTCAAAGAATGGATAAAATTAAATGAAACTTCAAATTTTGCCACGGAATGATCAAGTATAACATTTCGTAATCATATAAAACTCCAATATCTTGTTGGTTTATTACTTCAGAATGTGTTCATAGATGAACAGACAAAGAGAGGCTCTTAAACTGATTCAAAACTATATTGTTTTCCCTAAGTAATTTATATTCATCAGAGAAAGGCATTTAAACAGTAAAGAAAGTAATGAAGCTCTGGTGACTGAACACCTATTGGTATGTTTCTTATTATTCTTCTCCTTAAATCTTAATGAGGTGTAATTATAGTTTCTTGTATTTTGTCTTCAAGATGCATTATTCTAACAGAGAGTAGTGACAAGTAGCTGTGTCTGACTTCATGAACAGCAAACTTACTGCAAATATGCAAATGAGGAACAACAAAGAAGAGCCTGGAGATATTAACATCTGTGTGAATGAAGCAACCATTTCACAACTCAGTGGACCTTAAACAAAGCAGACATAGAAATCTGTTCAGTACATGGGATAGATTTTTAAATATGTTCAATTACTGCTTGTTGCACAGCTGTCACTAGAGCAGTTTCTGTCACATCAGGGATTCTGCTTTGACATTATCAGCATATAAAAATGGTGTTCATGATAAATAGTTTTCTAGCATAGCAAAACAAGTATTTTTCACTCATGTGTGTGAATTAGAGACCTGCTTACACTTCCATATCTCTGGCAATTCAGATGAGTCGAGATAGAGACACATCTGCTAGGAGCAAAACAGCTATTTTGCCAATCGACCTAGTGACTAACTGGCTAACTACCTCATTTCTGTGTAATAGTTAAGAAAATATATTGCTTTTGAGGAGATTATGAATTTTGAATGGAAGGTAATTCATGCCTTTATGAGGAAGGGAAGGAGAAAACTACTCTTCTGCTCTGTGAAAAAGTAGATTTCACTGGTAATTTTTTTCCACACAGTGAAACAGGGGACAGTAATATTTTGTTTCTTAGAATATTTTCCTTTAAAATATGTAGAAACATGTACTACATATTGGTTGAAGGAAAAGCTTGAAGATTCAGTTAAATAATATTTTAAAATAATTATASCTTTTTCATAATATTCAGCTGTATTATTAATTTAAATACAACACTGTTACTAGCAAAACTCCTCATATGCATCACAGGAAGTTACATAAATCTTATTTATGTATGAATGCCATGAATAAAACTTGTGAATATATACTGCTGCAATAGTTCCAGTGATAAATCATTTAATTAGAATAAGTGAGAGGCAAGCTGTATCTTTGGGTAAGACTTTAGTAAGCGCTTATGCTCACCAAATTATCTCCTTTAAGTACCATTCTTAGATATTGGAGGAGCARTTTGAACATGTATTAATAATAATGCCTGATTTAGACTAGCTAACATGAAGAATAATTTATTTGTATTTCTGTCTGACTGCTTCACTCACTCTTTTATTGACTTATGCCTAAGTATCTAWTATCTTCATCTGCAAAGTACTTCAGTGTCACAGCATTGCAGTGCTTGTCACTTAAAAACCAAATACTAAAAMTTACGTTGGCTAAAATGTCCAAAATCTGAAAACAACATGCAGAGAATTGAGCACCTTGCACAGAATGACARACACTATCACACAAAGGGAGGAACTGTTTGCAGAAAAAAAGAAAATTTGACCCAATGAAGCAACTATACTCTGGTTGAAAACCTTTAAACTTTGATAAAAAGTGCATTTTAGTTTGATTTGGGTGTCATAAAGTACCAT
Organism: Mixornis gularis; assembly: GCA_003546035.1. Classification (NCBI taxonomy): domain Eukaryota; kingdom Metazoa; phylum Chordata; class Aves; order Passeriformes; family Timaliidae; genus Mixornis; species Mixornis gularis. Next base: position 2,334,191 of record QVAJ01000040.1, on the reverse strand, counting down.
ACAATAGAATGTAAACATAATATTCAGAAGAAAAGAAGAAAAAAATTAATTTTATTTTGCATCTTTTAGAATTTGTCTKTAAAGAAATCTATTGCCACTACTGCATTTTCACAAGATTTTTTTTTTGTTTATTTTTAAAATTCAGTTTGTGATGAAAATCTGTTGCAGYGAAAAAAATATTGACCTGGTCTACTCAACACATTGGTAGCCTCTGATCAGGAAAGGTTTGAGTTTGATTTTATCACTGCTATACACTTCTCAACAATAACTAATTCTGTTTGGTCAGTGTATTTGTATTTATTGACCAGTTTGCAAGTCTTAATGGCAAGTTAATGTTTTTTGTTTAGTTTTATTAAATAGACTCTAGTCTTTCAGAAAGCTGAGTAGATAACAATCTGATTTGTGAATTTTGGTCTTAGACTCTTATTTTACTAAAAACAGAAAACTGCATGCACAAATATATTAAGATATGTGAAGAAAATACAAAAAAACACTTGTTTCTTTGTTTTGCATAATACCAAGAATTATATATTCTCACTTCAAGAAGGTTGCAGATTATAGTATTCATTTATTTATTACTTAAATTATATGTTAGAAAAACAGAAGAGAATAGAAGACTAAAATTATTTATCTCATGTAAAGTTGCAGATTGTCAGCTTGAAGCTTCATCTGTATTGCATTTGTAAATACTCTCAATTTACATGAATCAGCATGCAACTAAAAAGCACAATGCAAATAAGGATTACCATAGTGTGTAGATCAATGTTTAAGATTAAAAAACTGTTCAATTTTTCCTTTTAAAACATGTGTAATCATCACCAGTCAATCAACTTTTGATATATATTATGGATGTTATCTCTGTAAGGATTCTCATCAAAGAACTATTCATACAGTCTGTAGTTTTTAAGAGAATTATAATTTTATTGGTGAGACCATCCAATATATATTTCCAATTCCCACTGCACAGTAGCTATTAATGTTTACAATTTTTTAAGGAACTAGCATTCTTCATGGCTCATTATTTAATCCTGTAGATTTAATTGCACTAATATTTCCATCTAGGTGGCATAGTCCAAGATTTAATTCTCTTTGAATGCAGCTGGTGCAGTTGAATATGCTGCATGGCTTTTATACAYAATTAAGATCAATATGTGAGTCTATGCCACATTTTAAAGTCATGCAGGGGGGTTGCAAGAGCATTAAGACAAGACAGATTGATCTAGGCAAATAAACATGCATGCACACACACAAACATTTTCACAAACACATAATTTCCCTCAAAATAGAAGCAAATCATTGAACAAGTATCWCAAAACCCTAGGTTGTGTCATCCCATCAACTTTTGAGTAAAGCTCCCTATTGAGAATTCTGATTAAAAATTGATGATATTATATATAGTAGCTTTCAAAGGTAATCACAAAGAGTCAAAGTTTTAAATTACTTTGCAAATAAGTACTACTCTCAGCGCCCTAAGAGACTTTATAAATTCTAAACAATCTCTCCTGAAGCCTCCAACCACACCTACGAGGCCAAAGGCCATTTCAGTTCTGCKTGGGGCATCAGACCCTTCCCAAGTTATATTGGAGGACTGTCAGACTCCAACTCAGACATGGCCTTGCCTGCCCACAGATTTTGGGTGAATAAGGATAATTTTAGGACTTGCAAATACCAAAGTTGTAATGGTAATACAGCACTAAATTACTGACACAAAATTGATGCAATAATACCCATACTAACAGTTGCAAGTCATTCTTGAATTATTTCAAGCAGAGTAGTGTGATATTTCTTTAACAAGAAGGATTCTTGTCTACCCATATTCGTAGTGTTTGTAATTGGGAGATAACTAAMAGATGCAACAGGAGCCCTAAGTTGGGGAATTACTTGATTATATTGAGTTTTACAACTTGTAATATTTTACRAATTATGTATACTGAATTTTATTTGAGTAGTTATGGCTATGTCAGCTATGCTGATATGTTACTTTACCATGTAGTAACTCAGATGAACAATTTTTCAACRGTGTTACTGACAAATCAGATTAAAGTAATGATTAAAACCATGATGAATGTTCAACAAAAAATTCTATCTCCCAAGACATTTCAGAACTCTGAAAGGGATATTTATTTCAATATTTTTTACCATGAATACTTACTAAATAAATTCATATTCAAAAAAAAAAAAAATAATGAAAGAGTTTGAGAAAGTCAGAGTAATKAAAATGTATATAATTAACTTTAATTTAATTTAATTTAACATTTATTTTGTCTTTCTACTAAAAAGTTCAAAGTAATCAACTCTGATAAGTACTTGTCATGCAAAATAASTAACAAACTCCCTAACTAAAGTTATCTTTCCAACACATAAGTTTACAAGACTGCAACCTCAACAGAATTGAAAAAACTTTCACTTAAAGTTTTTAATCATTTTCTCTAGAAGAGATGATATCAAATATCTACAATAGAATTCTATAGAGTGGCAATCTGGAAATGACTAAAATAAAAATTAAAAAGCATATTTATATTGTTATAGACAACAATATTTTATTTTGTTTTGTTATATTTTATTTTTGTAGCTTTCTTGGGGACTTGTGGTGGTTTGTGAGGGGTTTTCTATACCATAAACTATAAAAGATGATAGAACTTAATTTGAGATTTGGAGTGACTATTTGCAGTCATTATTTGTGAGTTATGGGGAAAAAAACAAGATAAATGAAACAATTTCTTTGATTTTTTTTTTCCCCCCTGAGTAGGTATGGTACACCAAATCATTAACACATTAAACTATCAAAGAGTGTCCACAGGAAGGGCATGAGGATGGTGAAGGATCTGGAAGGAAAGCCTTATCAGGAGTGGCTGAGGTCACTTGTATCATTACAATTCAGGCTRGCTCCTGTAATGACACGTAGAACTCAGATTTCTTCAGAGGGTTTATAGCAAAGTTTATTGAAAGACAGATTCTTTTATACAGTGTTTTGGTACAATGAATAGGATTGGTCCTTTGGGGCMCCACSTTTTTGTAAGCATCTCTACCAGTAAACAAGTTGGAAAAACACCAGSTGTCAGGAGGAGGCTATCTGCAAGGATTGTTTATAGGGACTGTTTTGGGTTCCCCCTCACGATTTCCCAGGCCAGACTGAGAGAGTTTTGTCCTTGGCTTTCCCACAGGCTTCAGGGCACTGACTGGAGCCAAAGAATCCATGTTCTGATTGCTGTCAGTTCCCACACACTTGGTCTTTTCAGCCTGGAGGAGATAGAGGAGACTGAGRGGAGACCTCAYGRGGAGGAGTCACGTACCTCTTCAGTCTTATGACCAGTTACAAGACTCGAGGGAACGGCCTGAAGCTGAGTCAGGGGAGGTTTAGTYTGATGTCAGGAAAAGGTTCTTCACCCAGAGGGTGGCTGGGCACTGGAACAGGCTCTCCAAGGACGTGGTCARAGCACCAAGCCTGGCAGAGTTCAAGAAGCATTTGGACCATGCTCTCAGGCACATGATGTGACTCTTGGGGTGTCCTGAGCAGGCTCAGGTGTTGGAGGATCCTGATGGGTCCCTTCCAACTCATCATTTCCTGTGACTCAACCTAAGTCCTTTCAATTACCCATGGAAATACTGTTGACATTTCCAATTATAAAAGACCCTTAAACTTCAGCCTCTCTGACCTTATGAACAATTACTCCCTAAGTATCCTGTAGCTTATTACTTTTTTCTCATTTCCCAAACTAAAACTTCAGTAGAAAACCATTTAGAAAAACATTAACATTTCTACTGCTTACTTTTAAAATGTACTTTAAAATATATTTGATATGTTGAGCCACAATTGGTTTTAACATTTTCAAATTTTTGCCTAGGTAAGCTTCAAGTATCCTTCCCTTTCATTCTCCAGAAATAAGACCAAAATTCAAAGATATTAAGAATTTTAATTGAGAACTGATCTGTAGTTTAATAACATTATCTATGTGGGAATATTAATTATTTGATAATGATCAAGATAAGAACCTTTATGCTATAGATGGTAGAAAACACAGATTTGTAATGTAAAACTTTTGAATTTCCAAACACTCCCATCCTTCCAAAACTAAAAAAATCAAATACTYTTCCTCTGTGGATAGAAAAGTGTTTACAAAAAGGCAGCCCTTATCACAGCACTGTAATAGTTGGCTCAGAGGTCTAAATATTACAAGATTCTTATATGTAAAACAAGAATAATATAATAAATAATATGTTTGCTATATTATGCCTCTAATTAGTTGATATTAAACCTTCAGTATCTAGGACATGGTAAGATGCTAAAAACTGTTTCTGATGCTTAATTCATAAGAATGAATTAATATTACAAAAATAATGAGAAGATAGCAGATTAGATTTATCAGTCTTGCCTACATTCAGTGCTCCACCTCAGACAAATTTGAAGTGCCTAAAGAAGCCRTGAAAGCAAAGACTAAGGTTTTAAACATTGTGAGACAGTTTACTGGCATGAGCATTTGTAATGAAAATTGAATTACCCTTTAGTGGAAAAACAATTTTTCAGTTAAGCAGGGAAAGATTTGCTGATRGGATGCTCACTTGTCTGGGCCTTACCTTTTTCAGTCACTTATATTATTGCCTTGTTGCTTCAATCTAAAATGAGGGACATGGAAAATAATCTTCTGCTATTTGCTTCATCTCCTTAATATAATGTTTACATTTGTCTCTGTTCTGTAAGGAAACATCACAACTACACAATATGTCTTAATTCACAGAGGTGGGTTAATTATCCAAAAATGTCTACAATGAGTTCCAAATAAGCAATGTTTTGATCTTTATTTACTAGATTTATTGTTTCTCATTTATTATCRATTAGACTCAATAATAAATAATCCCATTACACTTTTTTTCTAAAATATTTCTGAAAATAAATTCTTTGCTAACAATGATGCATCTGTGAATTACAAAAATGTTATTTCATAAATTATATGTATGTCTCAAGAAGGGACTTTAAAAGAGTTGCCTTGGGGTAAGCTTTTTGAGATTTCAAAAAGTACTATTCTCAGTTTTCAAACAAAATATCATTTCAGATATATAGTGACGGATGTGTATATATCACTGTAATATCCACACCTGTTTCATATATAAATATTGACAATGTCAGATTTGCATCGGTGCAAAAAAAAAAAATATATATATTTTTATACATTGTAAGTTGAAGGACTTTAACCTTATCTAGTCTTCATTTGTTTTCATCCTCATGTAAAAATACAAACCCTTCCTGTCATTAAAGCATTTTCCTAAARTGAACAGCAGCACTGATGCTTACAGGATTTTTTCTTTATTTATTTTTGCATTTCTTGCTGTACCACAGCAGAAGGAACAGCAGGCAGGGTAGAATAGGGAAAAATCTTATATTGTCTGTGGCATATTTTATCTCAACCCTGAATATCTGCTGCACCTCACAAGGGCAACATGTGAGTTCATTYTACAGTCTTTGTTGTGATTAAATAACTAGTTATAGGCTTGTGTATAGGTATGGAAACCTGCTGCTTTTTTATTTGATGTTGAGTTGTATAGGTGACTGAATTTAATAACCAGTTTTTGTGCTATAATGTAAAAGATGATAAAATTATTTTCTCCATGTGTGACTTGACAAAGTTACTGGCAAAGTATATCTTGTAGCCCATAGTTTGGCATGGATTTAACTGGTAGCTGATTCTTGCCTTAATCTGATGATGTAAATTGTATGGAGCATTGTGCTTCTATTACCAGAACCTTCTGATAAATTAATGGAGGGTTTACACAAAACTGAGAGCCAAAGAGCCAAAATGGTTTTAATCTTATTATGGTACTTTAATTTGCATGYCTTTTATTTAGAATAACATAGGACAATATATTTTGCTAACCCAAAATAATTCTGAGTATCTATGGAGAGAGTGGCAAGAGCAATCCTAAGGGGACAAAATCTAATACAAAAGCATCTTCAATCATAGATGTACTGCAAGCTGATCTTGTATTTGTAGGTTAAATTATAGGTCACTCTTTATTTCCGTTCATGTTCTATGCAACACGTGTTTCATCTCCTATGGATATTGTCAGCTTTCTTAAAAAGAATTGCAAGCAGACAGCAGACCACCAGCCTGCATTCTATTCTCAGCTCCCATAGCAATCAAGAAAACTTCAGGTGGTACCATGTATGCTCTTCCTATAATAGAACGAGGAGATGTATCAAGTGGATTGGAAAAAGAAAAAGAACACACAAATTCTATTCTTCATATGCGCATATACTTAAATCAAAAAGTAAGACAGTAGGAGAGAAGTAATTGGAACAAGAATCAAAAAGAGAAAACAAAACAAACAAAAAAAAGACAGAGATGGAGGTAGAAAACAGTCTTAAAAGGAAACTTGGATTTGTCAAATCTACTTAGCAAAAGGTTTGTACTGGAAATTTTTTTWATGAGACATTTCAAGCACTTGAAATTATAGTCTTTGATATCACCAGTTTATAATTTTCACTTCACAGGATAAAAGTCAAACCTTTTAGAGGTAGCTTCTTTAGCTAGCTAGATTGTTGACAACACAGTGCTCTAACATTTCCTTTTATTTTTTTTTTTAATTATTTTTTTTTTTTTTTGGCCAAGAGACCATGCTGTGAAGTAGCTACTAGTGGAAAGATGGGCAGAGTTTCATGAGTCACTGATGTCTCCTCCACAGTTCTGATAAAGCCAATGGCTTTGATACATTGAAGGTTAGGACCCAGTAAAAACTGAAACTCCATAATTAAAAGAAAGCACAGTTTCCTAGGTGCCTTCTAGGGGAAGGAACTCTAAAATTTTTTCTTGCATTGTAAGGGACAAAAAACTGCTTTATTGACAATTTATTTCATCGATAAAATCTGTAGTATCAGAAGAGCAGTCTACAGCTTTGGCATTRTTCCAGCACTCTGGCATAAAGGGAAGAAACAGAAGGCATAAAAGTAGCCACAATACTCTGCGTTAGTTTCATCATTTACTTTCAGAGTTACATTGTGACAGAATTATTTATGGTTATATGTTAGTTGCTGTACTGGGACAGAAGTAGAAACCACATAGTCAATACTCTGTCTACAAGAGAAGCCAAAAGCAAAAGTTTCAGAAAAAAAGAACACTATAGTGCAGAGATAATAGGATAATCTGTCCTATATTAAGTCTCCTCATGATTGCCAGTTTGAATATAATGTTTTAATCTTTGCATTGATGAATTTAATAACTTTCACTTTTTAARTTATTAACTAAAACAGTGGATATTCTTGTGAGTAAATTTTCAATGATGTTTATGAGAGGAAAATTATGATCTCTTGAGTTCAAAATCATTATCAAATGTTGTATATGTTTATCTTTCTTTTTTATCTCTGGTGCAGTAGACATATCCAAATTATTGATTTCTTAAACTGCATGGAGGAAAATGTTAAGGTAAACCCCATTAAACCAAAGCTCATACTCTTTTTGTGAAACTCCTAATATTCAGTCCTTTTTTAAGTCTACTTATTTGACTCCTTCCTGTAGAAAATTATTTTATACTTAATAAAACAGTGCATGAGATAATATTTTCTTAGCTATTTAACACTTCCAATTTTAATTTAACTCGTTTAGATTTTGTTGATCTTTGAGGCAGGTAGGAAAAAAACACCCTCATATATCTTGTTCATACAGCTRATTTCTGATTTATTTTTATAATTATTTGTCCTACTCTTCTAAGATATATAAGGTTCAAAAATAATTCTTCAATGTTTGTTGAAAGATTCCTCCACTCTTTGGTTGTGCCCTTATCCTTTTCTTGAACATGTTTTAATTCTGAATTGTCCAATATGTCACAACCATTTTAAACCCCTAGCCACATTTCAATAAGGTCACCATAGTATTCTTTGCATGTTTCACTTCTTCATCCCCGATATTCTGTTTTCTTCCAAGAGATACTTCATGCTATTTGTACAAGCAGTGGTTTCTTCTGTGCAGGCAACAGTAATTCCAAGATTATTTACCTGGCTAGTGATGTTAACTGAAATAGTTAGGCTCTTACCTCGTGTGCTTTTCTTCATTTTTATTGATACTAAAATACATTAGTAATCCTTTTACCCATTTAACTGCTGCTTTAAATATTTCAAGTTTTTTGCAGCTGTAACTGGTCCTAATAATAGAATTTTTTGTCTTCTGTAAAGCTTGCTGAATAGTCTGCTAACTTTCAAAGTTTAGAAAATATAAAAAAAAAGCTTAACACTGATTCTAAATGATACTTGCTTTTAACTTTTTATGGTGGCTAAAACAGATGGTTCACATTCAATCCTGGTTTTTAAATTTAGAACAACTTACTCCATACTCTTCCTGCTGCCTGTGGCTCTGCTTTCATTGAAATAGCAGGACTTCCAAACTTGGAAGAATTTGTTAAAACCTAGCAGGTTTTATGCTTTATTAATCTACAGTATCTATTTGCATGTTACAACATAATAGCAAATGTCTTTACTGAAAGTATTTGAGTTTTACATATACAACGTGTTAATAAAATACAAGAATCAAAAAACAGACTAACTATGATCATGTGGAAAATGCAGTGKGAAGGATCAGTGTTCTGCAAGACCAATGAAATTGTTTATCTTCTATTTCTGTGTGAAATCCAGGAAAGAATTCAATAGAAAATAGAAGAGCCTTGTAAACTCTAAGTAGATCAAATAGATCATCTAGTTAATTTTTTTTTTAGTGTACTGACATGTTGTTAAGGCTTTGTTGTGTTTTTAGTTTAGTTTTGTTTGTTTGTTTGTTTGTTTGTTTGTTTTAATAGGCTTGCTAGTTGTTCCAAAAAATGTTAAGAATGAATAATCTAGATTTTTTGGTTTGTTTTTTTCTTTTTTTTTTTGGGGGGGGGAGGGTTGGTTTGTTTGTTTTTAACAGCATCTCTGTTAGTTGAGCACTCACAACGTAAGACAGGAAATTATTGCAAAATGTATACTATTTAATTGCAAGGTAGCAGGAGTCCTACTGGTTTAGCATAGTGAGGATTTTGAAAGTTCTGTTTAGGATACAGGGATTCGAGTCATTTTAAGATTAACATTTGCTGAGTGATAGCATTATGTACTCAAGGTCCATTCTGTCACCAATCTGTAGCAATGTGTAGTAATTACTAAGTCTATGTAAACGACATTCTGAGCTATCTAATATGGCAGGACCTTCATTATGTGATGCCCTCAAAAACACACAAGGAGTGTCAGAAGATTATGGCTTGAAGCTAGATGCTTTTGGCTCRAGTGAAAATGTGTTCATATATTTTATACAGGTGCAGTTTTGTAGATGTGAGGATCACAAAGTTGGTTGAGAATATTCATTAGATATGCATCTTCTGCTAGGCAGAGAAAGCCRTTGACTTTTAAAAATCAATATAACACATTAGTATTACAAAATATGTTTAATTTCTCTCATTATTTCTCTAAGTACTCTAAGTTCCCTTAGGATATTACKTCTATATTTAAAAGAAAAATCATGAGCATGTTTATAAACAAAAGGTACTCGTGAAGAAATGAGAAAATTTGAACAATGCTGAGTTAAAAAAATCAAGATAAGGTATAGAACAAAAGACACTTTACAGAATCCTCCTGTTCTACTTTAAAAAACTTTATAAAATGCAGTAGAGTATCAAAAGTTGGTCAGACATTTTTCAATTATTACACATAATGAGCCTGGGATTAGCCCAGTTGGTCAGAGTACATTGTTAATAACACCAAAGTTGTGGGTTCAATCCCCATATGGGCCATTCACTTAAGAGTTCAACTTCATCATATTTGTGGGTCCCTAAACAGAAATAGAAAAMAAACATGTTAAAAAATGCACCTGCCTAGTAGAGACTCTACATAAACAGGAAAATCCATCTAAAATTACATACACCTAGTACCTTAACTGCCTTAGTACATTAAATTTTTATATTTTATTGAATATTTATAGAGGGTTTAAAATAACTGCATCAGGAAAGATATTTAGGCCCTGAAATACAAATACTTTGTGTTTAGCAATATTTTTTTCAAAGCAGTTTCAGTCCATCAGTTTTTTGAATGCTTTCACAGTCCATTTTTCCAGACAGACCACTWAATTTCTGAGCTTCCTTCTGAAAGCCTCACTGTACAGCTGCCCCTTTAGTAGTCCTATCACTGCTGTGACCTGCCTGATAAGGAGCAAAAGAGACTGAAGACTTGATTGTATGACAAAAAGACTTTATAATGTTAAAACCAAGTGTAGGAGAACAGATTATGGGACATTAGGAATGGGGCTGCAGCTGAGCCTCATCCCTAATGGGATAAAACAGGTGACTGGCATTGAAGGAAAAGAAGCATGGAAGGCTGAGGTGTAATTGACCAATCACAAAAGAGTAAAAGGGCACACAGGTGTTAGGCATGTGAGAAACAGGGTATAAAAGATGGTACTTGGGAATAATAAAGTGCTGATGCTTGTCCCCATTATTTGTGTCATTTGTGTGTCCTCCATTGGCCAAGAAGCTGAAGTTTAAGTCAATCTCTCTATGCATAATATCTGAAGATGCAAACTCTCTCTAACACTACTGAGAATATACACACTAGAAAACTTCAGGTCCTTCAGGACAAATGTAAAAATGCCATAAAGTCAACACATAATCTATGAAACCAGATAAGCAACTATGAAATATGAAACAGACAAACAAAACCCAAAAACTTTCAGAATGATGTATTAGTTATAATATCAAGAAGCTTTTAGTAGAAATCTAAGGATGAATGATAAAATTAAAAATCAGAGGAGAAATATTCAAATACTCAAARTCTCTGGTTTTGAAAGGTGCAATACATGTTAATGAATGACTAATAATGTCATCCACAAACATATAATATATATCCAATAAAATATAAGAATATATTTGTAAGAGGTAATATTTTTCCTTAAAAATGTGTCTTATTTTATGAAGAAAAAGGTTTTATCTCCCCACCAAAAATTTTATTCGATTGCACATTGCTCAAAAATAGAAATGATGAATTATTCTATCAATTTATCWATTTAGCAAATAGTTTCCTAAAAATACTATGTTTGGTGTTTTTTAACAATTTTCAACAAGGTTGATGTGCATGTTTCTGAATAAGAGGATGGTCACTTGCAAATCTTTGCACTGTAATCGAACATTGGGAAATCTCTTTACAAGATGTATTAGAGTTGGGGCATTTTAAAGCAGATTCTTTTTGATTTAGAACTAGTTGAAACACTCTCAAAATCATARAATCGCAGGATATTCTGAGTTGGAAGGAATCAATAAGGACCACTGAGTCCAACTCAGTCCAACTCCTGGCCCTCCCCAGGACAGCCCCAAAAACTCRCACCATGTGCTTGAGGGCTTGTCCAAAAGCTTTTTAAACTCTGGCAGCTTTGGTACTGGGACTTATTCCCTGGAAAGCCTGTTCCAGTGCCCAAGCACCCTCTGGGTGAACAGGTTACACTTCAGTCAATGACTGAATTAATAAATAAAAAGTGGGAAACAACTAAAGTGAGAATGTCACCAGTTTTAGAAATCTGGATGTTGTTATTTTTCAGTGCCAGCTTATTATTTTCATAACAATCAGGTTTGAAAACAGAAGCAATGTAATGTAGACAAAAGTTTCTCAACAAATTATGTCAGTACCAAACTCAATAATAATGGGATATTTTAAAAATTGCCTGTATAAACACATTTTTAAGTATGCCCTGGAGGTCCATAATATAGGTTATCAGGTGGATAATCTGGTGAATCCTACAGTGAATGGCTTCATTGAATATTAATTGAGCATTYGTTTTCATTTAATTAATATGTATATATGATATTTAAATATATGTATTAGATATGCATTTCTTTTGAGGTTTGATAGGCTTTTTTGCTTTGACTTTTTTTTATTTGGTGCATAGAAAAACAAATATGTGTGTATATATATATATGACACAGCTATGGTGGCATACAGTGACAGTGATGAGGAATGGAAAATAAAATGTGTTAAGGAATATAAAGAAAATTAAGAAGTCTTTGTTTATCATGGATGCAGTTTAAGCATCCTGCAGGGTATGTTACCACTTGTTTTGTTGCCATAAATTTCACTGCAATAATCAAAATATCCAGTGCAGACATATATTCTTAACCTCTTTACGTATCATAGCACAACAGTACCAGTATCAATTCCCTGTTAAAAATTCAGGATATTTCAACATTAAATTAATTTTGCTTCTTTAAGAAGTGCATACAATAGTACAGAAAAGATAAATACAGCATTTAAATTTCCATTAGGAGCATTTGTTCTAATTTCCCCAAACACTTCTTGTAAAAGGTGGCAAAATCTGTAGCCTACATGCCTCATGCAGTGCATTTAACTGAAAGAGTATAAAACAACAAAATGAATGCAAGGATTTGAAGGTTATCCCAGCCAGTTCCAGCTTTGGAAATTATAGTGGCAGATGCTTCCTCTATAATTTCTGGCATCATTGAAGCACAGTCTTACTACTCATTTTGCTTCATTAAATGTGTTTTTTCAGGTAATATATGATATATGACATTTTCACTATCTAAATATAAATTAAAATCATACTTTCCAATCTGTAAATTATATATTTAATTCAAGATTTACATAAATAACAAAAGGTTCTTGGAGTACCTGTACCTTCTATGTGTTTCATCTGAATAGCTGCTTGTTCCAGTAATTACAAATAATTAGGATGATCCCGCTGAGAATACCTCCACTATTGTGCTTTGCTCCTTACCTTGATTGTGTCCATTTCTTAGGGGACATTCCTTTCAGAAATTAAAATTTGAACCATTTCCAGTAAACAAGAACAACTCCTGTTAGGAATTTTATCTAGTATTAAGGAAGCATAGAAAAATCAAAATCATTGATTAATTTCTGTGTTTCATTTTAAGGGAAGATTGATCCTGTCTGAATTTAAATAGTTATACAGTCGACTAAGAGTTTTTTTTCAAAAAGTGGATGTTTAGAATATGCTTTTAAACATGATGAAGTTACCAGACACACAAGAAAATGTATGCTGTACGTATAGGTTATCTGTCCTTAAATATGTGTATACAAAACAGCTTAAAACATTATTTGCATAAAATATGTACACACCTCTATATGCACTTACACCATAAGAATAAACATGTCTATAATAAAATATATGTCATTGTCATTAGGTATAGCTACAGTATTTTTATATTCTTGTAGGAATGTGTATGTTCTTTAACAGTTAGTGCTATTAAATGAGAATAGCCTATCACTATGTAGGAATATATTTTTATGTGGTTTCAGTTTTTTTAATAGCCATAAAATGTAATGTTGACATTTACAGTACAAATGGTTGCAAATATTCATGAAAAGATTGAATCTCAAGTTTTAAGTAAAGATACATAAAATAAAAATTCTCTCTCTTCTTGTGGATTTAACCTATAAACACTAATGCAAAACTTACAAATTGCATGTTAGAAAAACAAATGTAAAAATTATTTCTTGTTCTGAAAAGTAAGGAATGAAGTCTACAGTTTGTAAAGCTTATGTAATRATCATTATGAGATTTTCAGAGTATATTGTAAGACTGAAATAAGAGGGGTGGTGGGGGTTGGGAATGTGGAATATTTGTATTCCAAAATAAGTAAATAGAATTCTTCTGTAGGTTTATTTTTTTAAAAAAAAATTTTTAATTAGTTCTGTTTCAAAAAGTACAGGAGGAAACAAGCACAAAATTTCATAGATTTGGAAAATAATTGCTTTCTCCACATCATCTTCAGCCCTGTAAGACTGACCAGAGGGCCTGACCTTTGAGTTAGCCTGGGTCCAGGTACTATKTTTGAAAGTCCCAAATTTGCTGACCTGTGTCCAGATGCACTTTGTCACTATTGTTACGTCTGCCATGATGTCTAAGCAATGATTCCTTTACTGCCACCAAAGCAAAGTCATCTATTTCTCATCTTSTTTTTCATGGGAATAGTAATTGCTTGGAGAATTATGGGGGCTATTGTTTGGAAAAGAACTGARTAGAATCAAACATACTATTCATAGTATATATGACGAGGAATAAAAACGAAACCTTTTTTTTCACCTCTGTCTTTTGGCATAGATTAGGGATAACCCATTATTTTCATGGGGGAATTCTAATGTGTGATGGTATTRTTTAAATATAATTTTTGTATAAATACTCTGAATTAATTTGGCTTTGTAATTCAAGATGTAGGGATTTTGAGTAAATTACCTAACACTTGACATTTGATAGAACAGACATACATTAAAGAGCATTAAGGTGATCAAAGTTGTAATGCTTGATACAGCAGCATGGAGTATTGCATCTTTCCCACAATTTTGGCAATACTGTTCCTTTCCAGGAAAACTTAGACATACAACAGTTCTCACCTCCTCAGTTCAAGAGTTTCTTCCTAGAATGATGACTTTTTCAGTGTGTAAATTCCTCTGAGGAATTCTGGGTGGATATATTCTCTCTACAACTGAATTTAATGTCTTTTATGTTCATAGAAGCAGTAAAACATCATAATAGAATAGGCTGTGAATCCCTATTGTGCATAATTCCCACATTATAATTTCAGTAGACACATTATGTTTGGCACTTGAATGATGGTTATTGCTACACTGTGGGAAAACTGAAATGAAAGAGTAATAGAGGCAGCCATTTTGGAAACTATATTATTCAGTCAAGTTTGACTTACAAGGTTTTTGACATTCTCTAGTTCTTCTGCCTTCTGTAGGCTTCACAGTTTTTATTTCTTTTGTTTCCCACAATGTTATGGTTTAATCCTAGCCAGCAACTTGACACCACAAATTGACTCACTCAATTCCTGCAGTGGGATGRAGAAGAGAATCAGAATASCAAAAATGAGAAAACTTGTGGATTGAGATAAGAACAGTTTAGAAGGTAAAGGAAAACCTGGACACGCAAGCAAAATAAGGAATTCATGCACTAATTCCCATCATCAGGTCAGTGTTCAGCCATGTCCAGGGAAGCAGGGATCCATCACATGTAACAATGATTCAGGCAGACAAATGCCATTGCTCCAAATATCCCTCCAGCTCCTCTTCCTTCTTCTTTCCCCAAATTTATATTCTGAGCATGACATCGTATGGTCTGGAATATCCCTTGGGTCAGTTGGGTCAGCTGCCCCAGCTGTTTTCCCTCATACCTTCTTGTGCAGCTTCACTGGTAGGGTGGGATGAGGAACAGGAAAGACTTTGAGGCTGTGTAARTTCAGTTTAGCAGTAATGAAAACAATCCCATAACACTGTTATCAACAATATTTTCATAACGAATGCAAAACACAGCCCTATACCAGCTAAAGTGAAGAAAGTTAACTCTACTCCAGCCAAAACCAGATCAAACAGAGACAGATGCATTTTCCGCTGTTACTTCTTTTCCAGGCCTATTAATACATATTTTTTTTAATTTTGTTTTTTGCATGAAAAATTGTTTCCTTCAGTCYATCAGAAAATTACCTTTTTTATTTAGAATATTTATTTCCTTCTTTTTCTGAAGATAAAGATATTGATTGCTTTTTTCATTCTTAATAAGTAAGAGAAATAGTATAGTGTTGGAAACTTGAAATTCACAGTGTCAATACAAAAAACATTTCACAAATTACTCAGGTGTATTCATGTACTATGTTGAAGACCAGCAAGGCCATTCTTCAGCTTAGAAATGCCTAAAGACTGTAAAAAAGCAATTATCTACAATAGATGGATTAGCCCAAGAAAGATAGTTATGCATTCATTCAAAAAGTGGAGATGAAACTTAGTTTACTTACAAACTTTTATAAATATYAAAGTGCAGGCTATAGAAAAAGGTATGTTCAGAATGGATATTGGGCTGATAGTTCAGCTCTTCCTGTTCTTTTTGGGACTGTGAATTCAAACTTCCCGAAGCGGAACTAAATCAGATGTCACCATTTGACTGTATGTTCTGGATCATCAAGAAACTGTGGAAAGTTCAAAAGTCTACCTTATTCTTCAGCCATGTTTTTAAGAGGATAATTGTTTTAATAGGTAAGGACTCAAATTAGTGTCAGTCTCTAAAATGAATTTCACTGAAATGTAATAGCCTATGAAATATGTCAATTTCAAATACACATTTTTGAGGCAGAGTTGAATGACAGGACTTGTTTCAGCATGCTACTTGAAATGGATCACAACACAGAGACCTTGCTTAACATCATAAACTCCTTTTCTGCTCCTGTATACATAATTTGAAAACATTAAGCAATGACTGGTTAATTGCTTACAATTCTCATTTTTCTACATTTTTGAAAGGAGAGGTGGCCCTTGGAGCTGATTCAATTTAATTGCTACTCTTGCTGTTACTAAATCCATTCCATTCACATTTTCTGACCAGTCACAAACAATTGGATACGTGTTGATGGACGCTTGTTTAATGTTTCCTGTGGTTACTGTGGTTCCTTGCTTCTGTTCATTCTTAAGAAACAACCTGATATTCTCAAGTGCTTACTTCCTTTTGCTCGGTTTTTTGAATAATTGGAAAAAGAACATTCTCACTCTGGCCTCACTCCCTTAAAAGTGCCAGCATTTTTGGACCTACTGAATTGTTTCAAAATTCTGTTATTCTGTTAAGACTATTTAATTTTTTCCTAAAATATATTAGCTGTAGTTRAATAAAACACAATATCCACATTTTCCCTCTGTTCATCCTGTCACTGTCCCTGTCTGTATGTCTCCAACATACAGGAGCCTAAAAAATTATAGAACTGAGAGAAAAAAGAAAAAAAAAAAATAGCAGGAGAGACTTTGAATTTCCATATCAGCTTCCAATCTACTGTTATCACTCATGAAATATGAAGCAGCTTAAAAGATAGTTGAGAATTCTATAAAGCTATTTTTTCAGTAGGGTATAGTGTTCTAAATACTTTTGTGGAGTGGAGCTTTGGATCCTACATTTGTAGGAAATTATTTTATTACATTGTTCTTTGCGTGGTTTTTGAATGTATTGGTCTGTTTATGGWGCAGTTTACAGCATGAAACTGTGTCATATTCTGACTTACTAAGATCTATTTCAKTTGTGAAGCAGGAATAGCAGGTAAACAGTTTTTCTCTTCAGAAAGAAGTAACTAGCTCTTGAAATATGCTTTTCTTTGGAGTTGTTACTGCTTTTAGTGATGACAAAGAGTAAAAGACTAGTTCCACCTTGTATTAGCGTGTTACAACATTGAGCTGGYATTCCTTTTTCCCTTAATTGAAATAATTGAAATTCATCCTTGTATGTCCTACAGGAAAACATAGTCACAAATTTCTTTTGATTTATTTGGCAATATTTTAGTAAGTGAAAAAGCTCCAACATGAGATGTGACAGCTTCTGGGGTTTAACTGAACAAATTTCCAAAATAAATATTTTCTGTCTTATCTCTTTTTGGGTCCATGAACTTTCTATGTAAGTTTTCATGAGCTCTATTAACAAAATAGAACTACAAATTCAAAACAACAGTGAAAAACATTATACCCATAGATTATTTAGAAGTCACACAATTTATTTTTAATAATAATTGATATTTATTATGTGTTTCAGCTATGCTGTTCTTTAAATATTGGATTGCTTCATATTCTCTTTTGGATTTTTTCTAATACTCATTAGAATGTATGTTCATTAATTTCATAGAAAATTTATTTTTTAGGTACTAGTAAGAAAAGCAAAAATTTTGTGATGTCATTTAGCAATTTTTTTTTCAAGGAAATGACTACCATTTTTGCTCTGTGAGTAAACACAATTTTGTTGAAACACCTAACAGCTGGGAAAAATGAAATGCAAACTGTGACTTTCTAATTTATCAATATTTTTTCTTCTTCCATRAAGATTGTATGGGTATTCTAAATATTTCCCAAGCCCATTAGACCTCTTCATCCTCATCASCACCACTGCTTCCCATCAGCTTCACATTTCTCGCCAACCCTTTTGAGCTTTGGGTGCAACATTATTGGTCAAATAATATTAGTGCATCAAATGGTCTTATTCTGATTGGTTAAGAGTTTTAGAGGGCACACTAATACCTTATGGCAATTACAGTATCTAGAGCTGAAAAATCTCTTCAAAATCATGCAGAAAGGGAAAGCGTCTGTTTCATTAAAGTAATCAGGTCAAAAATCATTTTAGTTCAAAGGCGAGAAAAAGTGACACARAAAAAGATAAATAAAAGACARASAAACCTCATAAAGAACACAATAACTATGACTAAAACTCCTCAACCACTTCAGCCACTAATTGATGCATCATTAAGAAACTACCAGCAAAGGTAAGTTTTGGGTTTTTTTCATTTTTAGGTAAACAAAATCTTACATTCACATCAAAAATACATTTTAATTGAATTGTCACTAAGAGCATCTCAAAAGCATGATACTAAGATGTCAGAGAAGCTTCAAAAAATGATACATTTTGTTTTCATAGAATCACAGAGTCGTCAGGGTAGGAAGAGACCTTTAAGTTTATCAAGTCCAACTGTCAACCTAGCACTACCCCTTTAACATCTAAACCATATCACCCAGAAACAGAGTTTTAAAATAAATCTTGTTGTTTATCATCTGTACTATTATTATTCTCTCTTAGGGAGTACCACTTGAGGGTTTGCTTTGTACAAAATATTTAATTCAAACTTATGATATTGCTCACAGTTGGGAGAACCATTCTCTATCACAATTATTTTGAAATACAAGGGGTGGCAATCTTACTGGAGAAGCTGTAGCAATTTCCCTTGGAGGAAAGGATTTCAGAGAGTTATAGTGTCTGACAACCAATTTTTTTTTGCACAGTGGGGTTGCTATCAGCAGTCACAATCTTWTTATAAGAGTGCAAAGGACAGCAAAGGCAGCTAAAGCACACTGCCATTCTTGCAATAGTTACCTCAACAGGGGTGGAGAGGTGTCCAGACACTCTCCTCAAGACTGTGTGGGGTCATTTAAAGGTCATGTCAAAGTTATTCAGAGCATAATCTCTGGGCAAAAATCTACCTTGATCTGCCAGAGGGCTTGACCCAGATAGAGACCCAGAGAGAATACATTAKTGCAGGTCTTGAGTTCCTGGTGCTGAGCAGCCTCACATAAGGAGTATGTGCCCTGACCACACTGCTGAATTGCCATKAAGGGTAGTGGGAAGAAGAGATGGACAGATCATGCACCAACTGGGAGGACTAAAAAAAAAATATAGTCTTCACAGAGAGTCTGCTGGGGCAGGATCCTGCGTCTGTGGTGTAAGGAAGGAGGGATGCACAAAACAATTTTTCCAAMGATAGCAGCGGATACAGATTCCCAATGCAGCATTGTCTGGAAACTTGAAACTTTTAGGAGCATGAAGGATCCTTTTCTAGTTGCAGCTTTATGCTTCAGGACTTGTATAGTGCAATAGAAATAGATGGTTGTAGGCAAGACCTGTCACAGTAGGCATCAGAGTCASAAAAGCCCCAACCAAGTGACTGCATAAAGAGAAAAATCCAGATGAAACTCACTGGGACCCTYCTCCAGGAATAAAGCAAACCAGACACCAACTTGTCTTATGTGTTTTGGGAGACCAGACGCTCATRGGGAGCTCAGACGCTTGTGGGGAGCTCAGACCTCGGATGTTGCAGGAAGACTCAAGATCTKTCTGGCTCTTGAAGCATTGCCCCTTGCTGTTAGCTGTGATGYGCACCAGTTGCACTGTCAGAGAAGATAGGAGGTGTCATCAAGAGYGACTTCATAGCTTTTGGACTGAGGAGTGGCAGTTCTGTGATATATGTCAATAATGTTATAGCAGAAGAAAGAAGGAACTAATGTATCCAGTGGATTAATTCATTCTGCACAGGTCCTGTTTCAARCTGGACTTTGGCTTTTATATAGGACTCTGAGTCAGACCAGGACTATTGGACAAGGACCAATGTGTCTGACCAGGTGGGGCATGAGTATATTTAGAAACAGGCTTGCTAACCGAGTGAGAGATCTTCAAAGAAGTTACACTGAGGAATGCTTCTCATAACCTAAGTGCAATGAAGGCATGTCAGACAGTGAGGAAGTTAAACAGTGAGCACCTGTCGTGAACTGATTGATATAGAATGGAATTCACTTCACTTAACTGTTGTTGTATAGAAGATAGGTATCTCCTAAGCTGGTCCCTCTAGTTTCTGATTTTCAGATTTCCTTATTCCCGTCTAGATTAACACTTGGTTATGCTGAAATGTAACAAATCACATGCATTTCGGTTAGATAGGCAATATTTTTAATGTTGCTTATTTGGAAGCTGTCCAGCCAAGTTACTTCCGTGAAAGGCATGTTCACATTGTCAGTGGGCTTAGTTTTAAACCAGATTGGCTAAATTKGCTATATTTCTCTTCACTTATAACAAGCATAATGTAAATTATTGTTGTAACTGTAGACTTGTATCTTGTAGATAATTAGGATATAATCAGGTGAATCCCACCGGCATTGTTCTCTTAATTTCACAATCAGTAAGTGATACAAAAATGGATACAGTAGTCAGTCCAGTGAAGTCTACTGCAAGTGATATAATAAAATAAAATAAAAATAAATCATTGCTCCTCAACAGAGTAAAGGATATCAAAGTTGCCAGACAAATAAAAAAGTTACTGAGGCATGGCCTATGTAGTATCTAGTTATAAAAATCCRTTTTATATATAAAATAAGAAGGGAAAATTCTCAAGTATATAAATGTATGGCATTTTGTTTTGTTTTCCCTCTCTTGTTAAAGCATGAAAAGCAGAAGAAATAAGTGCAGACACTTGTATGTGAAGGCAGATCTGCTATACATATTACTCTGAACACTACTGTTCAGAATATGAATATATTCTCAAGGGAAAATCTCTCAGAAAAAGCAAATGAAAATGCAAATACTAGTCCATGCAGTGGGGAGGATCAACAAAATTCAGACTGAATCCTTATTACAAACACTGATTTTCTGTGAGATAAAAATGCTAGGTGAGATATTTTTATCTTTCTTAAAGACCTTCATTTTCTGGAGTACCTAATATTTCCTGAGMAGATGATGTGGTAACAGCACAACTAAAAACTCAAATGAAATGTTTATTGATGAGAAACAAAGAAAAAAATCTGCTTTTCAAAGTGAGAGATCATACCTCCTCTCCTTTTCCTTGCCAAGAAAAAAATGTTAAAACCTAAGACTTGAAATGTATTTAAAGTAAGTAAATTCCTCTCTCATCACTCCTGTGATTTTACTGAAAAAAATTGAATCAAATTACCTTGCTCTCAGGGGAAAAAAAWTGGGTTTTTCTTTTTTCAAAGGCCTATGTGATTTACATATCTCACTTCAGTATATGGGATGTTCTGCTCTTAGGTGATGGAGATAAATGTATTACATTATCCACAAAAAAACCTTTCATCCTAGAAGAAAAAGTGTAGGGAGTTCAAGAATCTTTGAATCACTTGTCTGCTTTTCCAAGTGGAAAACTTTCAATATTTTAGTGCTTTCAATATTTTTTCCTGATATTTCAGATATGTATGTGATAATCCTTTACTATCAGTTGTATTACATAAGAAGAACACTCTTTAGGATACCTAGCTTTGAGAAAAAGATACATCTCCAAATATAGATCCTTTCCCTAAAAGTAGATGTCTGCATTTAATCCTAATTTGTCTGCCTCATAAGAAACAATATTGATTCTGAATATTTATATGCACTGGCATTCAAAGCAGGTAAGTTCTCACCACTAATATCTTCTTACGACATTAAAGCAACAGCAGCAGGGAGATATGTCCCTAGGGCAGGTAGCAGTCCAGCTCACTCAAACCCACCTGCCCACCTCCATTTCACTTCACTCTGTGTCACTCCCCTCTCTTGAAAGGATCTCAGAGCAGCACTTTCTCCCTGCCTGCCAAGACCTCTGCTCAAAACTAGTGGAAGGGAAGAAACCAAAGAGCTGTGTAAAGACAGGAAAAAAAAAAAAGAAAAAAAAAAAAGAAAAAATTCTCTTTCAAGTTGTGGTGGCGGTAGAAATGGAACTTCTTGTACCTGCAGGTCATTGTCAGAACATCTGCCACCTCTGTCCCAGAGGGCGCCTGGGAAGCACAGCCAGCTGTGGAGTCAGTGCAAGACACACAGACCACTCCTTCAGGCACCTGGCAAACTGGGAACAAGGGACAGGAGRCAAATGGATGGAAATGGAAAGGGTTGGCCTAATTGGAGTTGAATGAATGTTCCTATTAACCCTAGACATTGCAAGGCTTCCTTTTCTTCCTATGTTTCTTTTCCCTGCGAAGGTACTCTGATATGTGAATTTATATGGCCTTCTATGAATGCGTACTCTTGTATAATTCAATTTTATGAACGYTTGGAGGCAATGAAGGCTAAAGTAATCAAATTAATTGAAAATACAAAAAAATCTTAGAGCATATTCAATTATAAATATGTTTATTGTCTCACTAACTTTTGTGCCGTTTCAGTTTAACTAAAATCTTTGCTGACAATATTTGCTTGCAAACATAGCAGGTATTCATTCTTATTGTCTTTAAATAAAAACCTGTGCAGAGAGTCTGCAATACCTTTTGTGTTATTACTTTCTCCTTTTTTTTTCATTTTTATCTTGAAAAGAAATTATACAGTTCATTCTCTGAACTCTTAAAAATACTCTGCCTAACAGCCAACAGTGATCACAGTCATATTCTAAACAAATTTGGAGAAACTGTTTGCGATAGTCCCTGAAAGCACCATGATTGATTAAAATATTTCTGCTTTTAACTTTTGTAGAAGATGTTAGCACTTACAAACTATGTCTGTTGTTTGGAGAGCAATCTTTTAGCAGCCGTTTTCCTTGAGATTGCTAGTCCTTTTTAATCCTCTCCTTTGTTCTTTTTTGGTTATTTTGACTTWCATTTATTTATTCATCTGATTTTGATTATTCATTTACACACATTTATAAATTATCTGCAATTACGCAATTATATGCTCATATAAATACTGTGTTAAGGAAAAGGAGTGAGTTCTTCCCAAAAGAATGGGCCATTTCTCCACTGAATTATGCAGCCCAGATTATTTTTTATTCCAGGAAAAATTCAGAGAGAACCTTTTGGTCCTTTTCCTCTATTACAGAGAAAACAGGTAGACTAAACTCAGTCTGTTTTGCTCATGTAAAGAAAGAGTCTCATAAAACAGAACTAATTAATCACAAGGATGGTAACACTGCCAGAGTGTTTTCTTACTGCTATATCTTTCAAACAGTGGCTTTATGATTCCATGTATTTCTGAAGATGCTGCAAATGGAACAATCCAAACATAAATKACACAAAACATTATTGAAAATATTTATAGTATTCTGCCAGTCCACTAAATTGATCCTTAATTTTCACAGGGTTTCTTTTTAATTGGTTCTTACCCACCTAAATATTTAAATGTAAGATTAGCTTCTATTATGTATGCAAATGGCACATAAATTAGTTCATGTAATTTATATGATTACATATTTTTAAGAGCTGAACTGAAAAAAAACCAAATTTTCCACATTTTCCCAGGTGTGATGTGATACAAAAATAATTCATCTTGGTTTTTCTATGACCCTTTCCAAGAAGTTTTGCCTAAATATTCTACAAAAGAACAGTACTTCATCAGTAGAATAGCCTTTCAGTTGTGAGGTGAGTAAACTTTGTGTTTCAGGAAGGGACCATGAGAAACAAAAATATCATTATCTTACTTTCAATGTAGGAGGCTTACAAAAACAGAAGAAATTTTGATTACATAAAACACACAAGGATTGTGATAYGAATGCCTGTGTTATGCTACCAGTCAAACCGTACCTCCATTCGTAAAAAGATAAACATTTTGAGAAAAGTCCCTTTTGATTTGCATCTGAAAAGAAACTGAAAAGTGTTTTTCCAACGCAAAGTATCTGTTTTAGTGCTTAAGCTGCTAGGCAAGATTAGCCAGTGGTCAGATAAGAGTCTGTATACTACTAAGGGAACAGGTCTGCTCTTTCTCGATGTCACATTATATAACCTACATCTTATGTTCATAGTAGAGAGCTGAAAAATATGAAAATTTACTGTGTCAGTTTTCAAGTCTGAAGGGAGAAGAGAGGATGGGAGAACATAACCTCAAAASATATTATTTGAAATTGGCTTGTAGTCATTGTCTTACACAGAGCTGCAAATATTAAGGACAAGACTTACTATCTTGATATCCTCAAATGTGAATAAGAAAAACATGAGCAACTGCCTTATACTATCACAAACTTCGGTGACAGAGATGGTCATTCTGAACACTCAGCTCCAGCACTTTCATTTCAAGTTCATATCATACATATTGTTTATCTGAAAGGCTTGAGGAAGTCATTATATGTTTAAAGACAGCTCAGCTCATTTCAAAGACTGCAGGCACCAGTTTGTCCATTGCCTCCTGTGGAAMTTTTTTCAGTGTTTAATTACCATCACAGCTAGGAATAGACACCTTATTTCAAGATTGATTTTTTTTTCYTCATTTCAACTTCCAATCTCTTAATCTAGTTTTGCTTATGTCAGCAAAGTTCTACCACACTGGTATAACATCACTTTGTCTATGAAGAGCAAGCAGTTCTCAATGTTATCTTTAGTTAAAGGAATTTTTTAGGAATTTAGGTTCCACATTGTAAACCTTATTTCCCATCTTTGAATGATTTGCTTAATTAATACCTAATACCACAAAATGTTCTCTACCATCTGCATGATGGTTTTACTGTTAGTCTTGATGTGGGATACAAATATCAAAAAAAGGAGAGAGACTTCATTGATCCATACAGGAGTTCTAAGTGGAGAAGCATTTAATTGACAAGAAGCATTAATCCTRCCTATTTTGAACTGGCTAATCTGAATAGACCTCACAAGAGTCCTTTTGTCCACGATTAGGTATGGTGTAATGTGAACATATGTATGATCTTTTGATGTATGATTGTAAAAGCTAATTGYTGATTGCAAAATAAAAAATTCTATTACTAATCAATCCTTCATTTGATCAAGTACTTTGAATAACTTGCCCTGGAACTGGTCGGACAACATTAAATGAAGAAAGGAAAAGAAAAAATGTTATTCAATATATTTTTTCATGGCTGTTTTCCCTTCTTTGTTATTTAATGAATTTTTAGATTTTTCTTATGTATATTCATTGATGCTTAAGGAAATATTGAGATGTCTAGGAAGAAGGTTGAGGAAATAAATATTTATTCTAAGCTTCTGTCACTGATACTCAACRACTCTCTTGTCACAGTGACAATTTCTTTCCTACACAGAGTGACACATTCAGAGAGTTGAGGTGAGATATTTGCTGTCATTGTATAATAGAAATGTGATATAGGAAAAGTGATTATTTGGAAGGAGAATGTTCTTTTCTGCCCAAGTTCTATTGCAAGAAATTGACTAGCAAAAAGTTATACATCTGCTGCAGAGCAAAAGTTATGTTCCTTCATTCCAATCTACAGTTGCAGTAGGGAGGGAAAGTTCAAGTTCTTGTCCTTCCAAGAACAAAATCAAAACTATTAACATACTTAMAACTATTGGTGGTCAATCTAATTACACATAACTTCAAATTACCATAGGAAGTTCAAAGTAATCATTCCTTTCTTTCTAAAATCTGACTTGTTTTTTTCCTGAGGTAATACTATTTTTCTSTAATGATAGCAGGCTCACATTAAAAAGCTGGTTTTCCACCCCTTTAAATATGTTGACACAACTTACTTAAGATGGAATTTTAAGAGATTTCTGAATTAAGAGCTCTACTTTTATTAAAAGCTGTAAAGACCTGAAAATTAAAATTGATATACCCATAAATGGGATTATAATATGCATAGGCCAAGTAGTCTGCCTAGTAGCACTTCAGCGGGGGTGCCATGAAAGACATGTTCACATTTGCACTATCCTGTATATCAAAATTCAAGCACTGCAATTTGTCAAGATGCTCTTGTTSTAGAGCATTTGGTACTAAATTAAAAGTGTGATAACAATTACTGAACTACTGCAAACATTCCCTAACAGTTAAGAGTATTCTGAAAATGRTGTTCATATTTTCATTTGACTATGGAGAAAGACTAGGAAGCATAAAGTAGAAGCATCATTTGAAAGTAGAAYTATTTCATGGCACTGAGACCTTCTCAGAAGGCAATGTTGGCATTACTTATAGTGTTTGCTCTTCTTTTACTATTTACTTAGTGACTAGAGGAGAGCTTGATAGTATTGAAGAAGTGGTAAATTWGTCCTTCCCTTATAATTAATGGAATGTGCTAAGAAACAGAAGTTTCCATGTAGAAGAACATATTAGACAGAGAAAAAATTAATCCCTAATTAAACATGTAGGTCAAGCAGAGATTCTTCTGTGAAAAGCAGGCTGGCAGGACTTGGGGAGACAGAAATAAACTTTTAGATAGCATAAGGGAAAAACATGTACAGAGGGATAGGTAAAGTGATTTAAAAGCCTTTTGGTTTTGATATATCTTGTTGTTAATTTTGAGACTTCTGTCCACAAAGAATCAACTGCTTAAGTTAATACTCCAAAAACAGTTGGATTCCTACATCTTTACCTTTGTAACTTGTGTAATCCTTCAAGGAACAGGTTTGGACAGATTCAAAGAGAGGCCTGGTTTGATGTTCTGTCAGCAAAAGTGATAATAACTCTTATCAAWCGATTCCCTATTCCACACCAACAAAGTTATACTTTATTATTGTTGAGTTTTGCTGTATTACTCTAATGCTCTTCATGGTCATAAGTTCTTCACTCCTTTTTTTTTTTTTCCTCGTTTCTTTTCTAATCTTCAATTTATCTTTCTCAGATTTTTGGGGACCAATATTCCCTGAAATTAGTTTATTTGTGTAAGATCAGYGAATTGTCCTAAAGACTATCGAATAGGGGGGTATTCTGAAAGATCCAGTTCTCAGAATATTTGAACTAGTATGGAACTATATTTCAGCCTATTCTGGAACTAAATAAAGGTCATAAATAAGAAAAGAACATTTATTTCTTCAATTAAATTACCCTTTCACACTCTTTTWTTATTGTTGGGAATTTACCTGCAAATAAGAATAAAGATTCATCTTAGCTAAATGYATTTACAAGACATTTTAATGCATAAAATTTTTGTTACAACTGTCAAGCAATTTGTTGTAGCATGCTTTTGAATAWAAGTTGCCTATAAATATACATAGCCTTGTACTTTAAATGAAACATTTTGTATATTTGAGCCTGTAGACAACCTCTTTTACACCTTTAAAAGTGATTTAATTTAGAACAAGATACAGTTTTTGTGGCTGTTCTCCTATTCAAGGCTAGATACACTGAAGCAGAYCCTCTTTGGTATAAGTTAACACAGTTTCTTGAAAAGCCATTCTTCTGTTAATGTGAAGTAGAAAATAATTTTTATTTTTCACATCACTTAAAACAATTTTTTAGTGTAGAATTCAAGGAACACTTCAAAAAAGATAAATTTGCAATGTTTGCATGGGGGTGCTCTTGAGGACATTGCTTATGCCCATTATAAAAGTTTTCTTGTGACTAAATATCTTTGAGATATTTTAATGATCACATAAAAATACATTGAACAAAATATTTGAATCATAGTTTAAATAGAAGTTACTTAGATGCATTTGCATATGTAGATATCGACTCTTTTAATATTGTTTTTAAAAAGCTAAAACTATAATAAGTAAAATAGTGAGCACTCAAAAGACTCCAAATGAAAGGAAATGCTCAATTATAGGGTAAATATTATCATTTTTCCTCCATCGTATACAGCTATGGAGACAAAAAGAATAGACAAACTCGAATACTATATAGTATAGTGAACTTTAATATTATAAAAGCTGTCATTCTTAGTCACAAGGAGGTAGAACAAGTATGATTTCAACCTTAACGTCAGTTTCTCTATTTTTATAAATTTWACCCTGACCATTAATGCCCTTTTTGTGATTTAATTTCTTCCACAAATATACTTAATTGCTTACAATGTCATATAAWGTTCAATAAAGCAAAGCAATGAAGCAAAAAAGTAGCAGGACCTCTTAAAAAGGCTAAAATGAAAGTCTTATGAAGACAAGAGTGAGTAATGCCTTGGTGCTAATTACAGTGGTATAGCCAGAGCACATAAACAGTGKGAAACCTCATTAAGCTCAATTAAAATGTGGTTTTAGAATTTATCTGGTCAGAAAGATGAATTTTAAAAGTGTGGTTTTATTAGCCTCCGCTGTCAACCTTTACTTCTCAGTGAGGAGTATTGTCATAGGGTTTGGTTACCAAATAATGTACAATGAGTGAAGGTTCCCTTTCAAGCTTTAAAGAGCAATAGATGTTCTATATAGAGTTTACAAGCAAAATAAGATGTGCTTTGATGCTGGTATACCTTTACAAAAAAAAAAAAAAAAGCTATTAATAATAATGTTTGCAATAATTAAAAAAAAGAAATAAAAAGGAAATATTTAGAGATGTTTTAAGAGTGTTCCAGCAGAAATTAGGGATTTTGCTTGTTCTGTGGCCTAATTTCTGTACTCTTATACGTAAAAATGCACTTCAAAACCTGCATTTCTCTATCAGTCTCTGCAAACTATATATATAATTCAAAATCATTACACAAATAATAAATGACAATTAGTATTTTCCTTCTTTTATTTAGTAACTGGGTGGCTCAATTTCCTTGGGTGAATTAGGCATATGCTAAAACACTTATGACTGCTTTTATTAGTAGTACATTATTGTCCATTAAACATCTATTTCCTCATTTAGCAAATATGATGATGGGACACTGAGAAMATGGGGCAATGGTCAAATGAGATGGATGTGTCCTCTGATAAATGTTAATGAGAACACTGATTGCAATAAAATAAAGGTCGTAAATCAAGAATATATGTCCCCATCTTGGCAAGTCATAAGCATACGTTTAATTTTAAATAAGTAATTCCACTGATTTTAGCACATTTATGTTACCACCTCTTTTTTTGCTYCTTCCTTACTCTTCAAAGAGCAGGCAAAGCAGCTGACCTCACTTTCTGAAACTAATCCCACATTTTGTCGACAGCAGCAGTGATTTCCTTGTCTTTGAGACAACTAGTCCAAATTCTGTAACAATATCATATAGAGTGCAGAAAAGRCCAGTGCTGTTCTGAGCTCCAGCAGTAATTTTGCAGGTATTGGCATTCTACCAGCTCCTAGTGACTCAGTATTCTCTCATTTTTCCATAAGTGTGTTAAAAGTTTTGATATCTGAATGTGCCTGGGTAAACCTGCTGGGACACACTTCAGCTTACACCTGATCTCCGTGCTTTACATTTAGTTCTGTTTAAACTACAGTGTAYGAACTTATGGACTAAACCTGGACCTTGGTTTGGTTAGATTGCAGATATTACATGAATATGAATAAAGGAAGTAGCCAAGGAGTCAAGTAGTCAATTAGTACTTAATGGCAATCATTTTGTGGCAGTACTTTTAAATAATGCTCAGTCCTGATGTATTCTAGCTCTATATTCATTTTAACCAGACCTAAACATATTTTTTGAAACAACTAAAACAACTAACGCAATTTTTTTTAAATTTTTTATTTTATTTTATTTTATTTTTATTTTTTTAATTTTTTTTTTTTTTTTTTTNTTGCCTCTAGCTAAAGAAGTTCCGTATGTTTCTGTCCATGTAAGGAATGACTAGCACTAGAAACGTCAAGCCTAATATTTATCCAAAGGAGATCAGGGGATGGGTGCAAAGTATGACTTTGCATACTTTTATTGACATTAAATGTCCCTTGAGTCAAAAATGACTTCTTACCTTCCCAAAGTATTCAGGATCAATAATTATAATAAAGGCAAATATTTATATTTGGCATTCAACTAGTCTGTCTGAGGCCAACTAACTTTCAGAACAGTAGAAGTCTGTAAAGATATATAAATATTTATATATTAACATATTAAAAATACATGCATCCAAGTTTAAAAACTCTCATGCACGTATATTTGAAAAAAACCAAAACCAACAGTTTTACTCAGCTTCTGGATCTCCACTAAACATGTCTAGGAACTCAAAAGTCAGTCTCAGGATATACTGCATGAAAACTTCCTGAGGAAATATCAGATAAAAAAAGGTGATACTAACATGAAGCTGAGCTTAGCTGACTGTTTGGAAGACTGGTGTCTAACTATAAATCTTCTCATCTCTCTCCGACAGTGCATTTCAGCATTATTTCAGTGTTCTTCCTACTTTGTACCTGTACATCTGATGTGTAAAAATTCTGAATTTATTTCTGTGGGCGTTCAGTTCTGGTTTGCGGCTACCTCTTGCACCGAACTGGCATTTCAGGGTACAGCTCGGTACCTTTCCCATCTTGTGGGTCTTGGCCTCAGGCAGAAACATGGCGATGACGAGGAAGAAAAAGAGGACTTCACGTGAGTTCAACAGGGTTTTATTTCACCCAGAGGGTGGACCACGTAGAAGTGAGTTTTTTCCCCTTTGGGTCTCAGGTTAAGTACAGAGGGTGTGAAAAGGGCAGGGGACAATCTAGAACCAATCCCAGTGTGGGGGGGAGTGACCCAGAAAAGGATAATCAGTAGAATAATCCCATACATAAAAAAGGGAGAGGATGGCAGGGACTCTGCCAATCACTTRGCCCCCCGCTAGAACTTTCTAGCCATCTGGGCAGGRTTGCAGAGCGATGGACARGACCCAGAACTAAGGAAAAACCAAAAAGTGGTTTAACATGGGGGTACAGGGACAAACCATTATAAARCAAATAACAGAAGCATGCAGAARTTTGGTAAAGCCAAAATGCACCACAACATATTTCTGAGAGGACTATTATAAGATTACTTTTTTTAGATGTTGCTTACGGTTACAATTCAATTTTTAACATTTTCCTATCAGTATTCAAATTTTTTTTAGGTATTTTTCAGTATGCTTCTTCATTTTCAACAAATACTTCTGCCAGAAAAATAGTATTAAATTATTTTTAGAATTTTTATGCTGTGAACCTTAGAGCTGCCTTCTCATAACATTAACCATATTAAAACAAAAATAAAAAAAGAATTTAACGTTCACCTTAAGGTGCTCTAGCATCAGCAATGACTGTTGAAGACAAAGAGTACAGGAAAAAGAGCCCCTTCTGATAAAGGGGAGAAAAAAGAAGAATCCAACCTTTGCACTACCCCTTTGTGTCAAATGTGGGTGGAAAACAAGACAATGGAAAATAGAGGTTTGGTCTTGCAGAGGTCTGAACAGCTTCTAAAGGTGCTGACTATGGCCCTTTGTCCGTTCAACACGATGGATTTAAGAGAGGTCCTAAAAAAGGGTTCTTGGCTGAAAGTACTGCATTTCTAAAGGTTACTGGCAAGCCAATTCAAGATAATGAAAATTTTTTATTACATCTGTTCCAAAATAGCCTGTATTGGATCTCTGTTATTCTCAGAGCCCCACGAACTGCTCAAATCTGTGCCCAGGGTATTCCATTCACAATGAATCCTCCAGCCRCAAAACTGCATTGCAAAAAGTAAACTTCCTGGGTTCTTTTGTTTTTCCTATCAATATTTTCCCTGGTTTACTATAAAACCTCATGAGTATGAACMCTTAACAATAACAATTTTTTCCCCTCACACACAAAATCTCAAACATCACTGCAAAGAAATGTTTAGCTCTTGCCCTATCATCACAAATAGAATCTGGCTGAATGTCTACACAGTCAATGCAAACCTTTTCAAAACTTCTTTGTGAACTATGTCAGCCTCTTAATGTTTAATAATGAGATGAAAACATGAGAAGTTATGCTAGTATCATAAACAATGTCACTGATGATTGATTTGCAGATCTTGCAGATCTCATCATCACAAGTATTACCCACATGCTTTTCTAATTTCCCCACTCTTCACCAGTGTGGGGGGCCATAGGGTCACTTGCTCTCAAAATTACTGTGGTATTGTTGGTTTGTKTGGGTTTTTATCCCTACTTTAATATAATTCTTGGTGGGAACACCAAAACCCTRCTTTTCCTTAGTTATAAATTTAATGTGTAAAAATGTGTATTCATAGCTAGGATTTTTAGTYCAGGTAGTGAAATTTATTATTATTTCACAATAAAAATGGGTAGAAGTTGTTGGGTTTTTTTCTTTTCTTTAAGAAATGTCTCTATTTATTTAGAAGCAAGAAACAGCACCCCTGTAGTGTTATAGAAGAGATWTGCATTTTTTATTCTGTTTTTATTTTGGTCTTCTTTTTTTCTTTTCACAGAAACAGACTTTAGACCACAATCAGTGAWCATATATATTAGCAGCAATTAGACCCAACTAATTATCTTATCACAGAGGAAAAGGTTAGAATTAAGTTTCTTCATTGGACACCTGCTGTGTAGATAATTAAGTATCTCTATGGTTTCTTTCATTACTGCATTCAATAATATCTAAATACCAGGGAAAGTAGCCATAAT
Organism: Mixornis gularis; assembly: GCA_003546035.1. NCBI lineage: Eukaryota > Metazoa > Chordata > Aves > Passeriformes > Timaliidae > Mixornis > Mixornis gularis. The sequence continues at coordinate 2,301,829 of QVAJ01000040.1, read as the reverse complement.
CAGACATGATTTGAGGAGATTTGAAGCAGACAGAAAAGATAGAGACAATATATTCAAAAGGMGGTAGTAGGGCCTAGAGTTTTCATCTTAAATGCTAATTGTCTAGGGTAGAACTGTGGAGATAGCCAAATAGTAACATCATCAGTTAGGAGCACCTTAAATCATGGAAACAAGAACATTCTACAAAGGTTCCTTGGGTCACACTGTGGGGGATTTTTTTCTGTCCTGTCTTACTCTGTCTCTCTGTCCTTTCCCGAAAATTAGTAATTAGTCCAGTGGCAGAGTCAGTATCATTGTCCATACTTTTGTGCTGCCCTTCCAAAACAATTTTTACTTCATTCCCATGTTTAGATTACTAGTTTCTAATTAAGCTTCCCATTTTCCCTGCAGAACTGAAYTGAGATGAAATTTTCTATAAAAATATTATTTACCATCTATTATAGGCTGTTTCCAATCTTGTAATCATCTAATATGTATTTTAACCTCCTCAGAAAAACACCAATAATCTGCTATACCAATATTCAGCTACCCAAAATGATCCAGGTCTCACTAATTACAATGTTCCTGAATGGTATACTGAGATAGACAGAAGTTTTTGCACATTTCTAGAAGGGGAATCTTCATATGTTAACCCAAGCCTGAAAGTTAAATAGATGCAGTCTTTTTCTGATGGTTTTCAAAGACACCAATGTCTTTCCTTTCCCTGAGTAACCAAAGAATCTGTGAAAGCTTGCTTGCTATACACCTAGAAATTATGTTGTGGTGTAACAAACTTACATAGCACAGTGAGAACAATATAGCACAATTCTAAGTTGTTGATCTTTTAGTATCTAACATAAATATATATGAAAAAAATAATAATACTTCACCAAAATCACTAGAAGAAATATTTTCAGRTAACAGTAATGCCACCTGATAGCTTCAGATTTGATTCTGCTTATTTATTCCTCATTATTATAACTATTTCCTTAAAATGAGGATAAAATTATACTATCTTTTAGGCTGGAAAATACCTTTATGGTTATTGCATCCAAATGTAAACTCAGCACTGCCAAGCCCACCAGTAAACCAAGTATCTCAGCACAACATATACATGTCTCTTAAATACCTCCAGGGATGGTGACTCAACCACATCCTTGGGCAGCCTGTTCCAGTGCTTGACAAATCTTTTTATTAAGAAATTTCTCCTCATGTATGATCTAAAGCTCTTCTGAAGCATCTTGKGGTAATTTTCCYCTGTCYTGTTGCTYTMTGTTTGGGAAAAAGAGACAGATCCMCCCATCACTACCACCTCTTTTTTGRATTGTTGTAGAGAGTCATAAGATCCCTGAGCCTCCTTTTCTCCAGGCTAAACAACCCCAGCTGCTTTAGCTGCTCCTTATAAGACTTGTGCTCCAGACCCTTCACCAGCTTTGTTGTTCTTCTTTGAATGAGCTTGARCACCTCAATGTCTTTTTCATGGTGAAAACCAAACATGGGAGTCAAGATCCCCTCACCAGTCCAAACTGAGAAAAGAGTTCAGGAAAAATCTGCAAGTTTCAGGATACAAGAGAATGTAGGATTAATTAATTACACTCCTACAAATACAAGACACCACAGTTCGGTTCTATAATTAAAAAATAAATCCCTCTGATATTTTTTATTATCAGTCCACTGTAATGATTTAAAATGAATAAAAAGTAGTAACCTTTGGAATTTTTCACTCTTAGTTAAGGATAACTTTGCATAATGTTTAAAAAAAATCACAACCCAACATAATCTCATTAGATTTGCAGTCAGAAGCAATTCCTTAAAAAGATTAAATATAGCCAGAAGCTACTGTGTGATATAAATTCCATTGAAGACAGATAAAAACTAAGGTCAAAACTTTCAAATCTTAGTTTCTGATGCCTATAAAATTTTTACATCCAAAAGAAAGTTACTTGTTTTTCAGTACTGCTCCACGAATTTTCAAAATTCAAAATAAAGTGAAATTAGCAGCTCTGAGGTCAGTTACTTTTCTATTCAGAGTGCATGGTTTTAGTGTCTCCTTTTTGCAAAAACTTGTAATAATACAGCCTGATTTTTATACATAATGTGAATTAGACTCAAAAAGTGGGAACCAATTTAACATCTTATCATCCATATATAATGGTCAGCACTGCTACTACTTGTTAAAATYGCACTTTATTGAGTCTGATAATCACTGTTATATATGAGAGTCCCAATTATATTCTCACTATCAGTCTTGCTATCCACAAAGTCTTACATAAATTTTGAATGTAAAAAATCCATATAATTGGGCTAATCTTCCTTTTTCCTGAAATGGTAACTACTCTGGAATCATGCAGARATACCTGAATTTCATCAGAATTAAATAGGTCTGCTCATGAAAGCCCCATGGACATGCCATTACAGTCTTGTATGTAGTGAAGTGGTTTAAAGAAAGTGATAATTTGTCAGAAACAGTTCCTTTAGGATACAACCCACTTGATATTTTCATGTTCCAGTTAATAGATATTAATATGCCTGTATTTAACACCTAGCTTAAGAAAAACCTTGTTCTTCTACAGAGGCCATAGGCATCTACATTGGAGCTTAGAAAGCAGCGAAATGACAGTCTAGATGTCATAACTCTTAAGCCTACATTGAAACCTACAATTGAAACATCTGATATTTCAATTCTACTAGTGGTTTAAATTTTACTARTTTTTACACTGAATTATTTCAGTTCATTCTCAGAAACAGTGTTCCTGAGAATAACAAACATAGCTACTAGAGCAAAATGCGTGAGTCAGAGATGACCCTCTGCTYCTTCCACAAGACAAACATCTCGTGAGGAACACTCTAGATCATGTGTAATGTGTGGTTGSCATTACTACTTTAGGCAATCTCAGCTACAGCACTGCTATGAGATTCAGGCTTTGCCAGTGAAAAGTGACTTAGAGAGGTACATTATACAGCTGAAAGCCTTGAGTGAAGTTAGTAAGRGTCATAGCAATGTCACTAAAGGGGTAGACAGTCACAAACAACTACTCTATCCAGAGGAATACAGCTATACAAAAGAGAATTAGCTTTCATCATTTTTTAAATTCTTCTAAAATATGTTGTCAAAAATAAAAGGAAATACAGGAAATCTCAGTAGAGTTTATAACTACTCCCTACTTTAAGCATTTTGATCTCAGTTCTAGTTTTGTCTTGTTCCAACAGACTGTGTTCACAATCTTGACCACACACTGACCTTCTATTTCCCTATAATTTGAGGTTCGTGCTTTGGGCTTGTTTGGATTTTTTTTCCTTAGTAATCAGGTGATGCAGGTAAGTTAACAACATATTCAGTCTTTAAACAATATTTGCAGTGAAACCATGRCAGTTTTCAAACATTGATATATGAACTATTGAAAGGAATTTCAAATGACAAAGACATAGATTTCCCTGATGAATTACTGTTGACTGATTCTATCAATAGGTATGATCAGCTCCCGCTGGAAAATCACAGAAACTCTTTTAAACTGAAAAAGAAATATTCTGTTATATGTTGAAGGTCATTATCATTTCCTAAAAGAACAAAGACTCTTAAGATTGTTTCTACTTTGAAATAAAGCCATAAGTATAAAAGTCCAAGTCTTATGTTTCAATTAATGAAGACAAACATGCTTCCTAAGGAAAAAATATAATCAATCTCTTACTGACTAATGAAAAAGAAGAAAAAATAATGCAAATTTGCAGTATAACGGCTATTACCTATATCTGTAATCATTCTTGGTTACCTGCTTCACGTTCTGAAGGTGGTTTATTAATAAAAAAATTACCAAATTACRTGGAATTACATCAATTTTCTCTCCAGTTCTGGAAATTTCTTTGTCAATATGCCAGTGAAATAGAAACAGGACTTTCAGCTTCTGTTTTTTATTATGCAAAGCATGTTTTGTCATCTTACTAAACACATCCAAAAGGTTTCTGGACAGTAGTTACAACCCACTCCCCAAGGAAGTTATGATTCAGAGTTTTGCTAAACATGCTACTCAAGTTGAAACAAAAGCCCACAATGAATATTTTCAGACAGCCCTTGCCATACTAGTGAATAGTTATGAGAGTTCTTTAGCAGTATTTCCAGTAATCTTTCCCAACCACTAATTGAATTTCTCATTTCCCTGCACAGGAGACGACCTTAATTCAGATATCCTTCTTCTTCCTTTTGAAGACTGAGTACATATAAGGTCTTGAGAAGAAAAGCATTAACAGTGTAAAAGATGAAAGATGTTACAATTTGATAAGCAATGATCTGACAAACTTAAATTCTATCCTAGATCAACAAAAAGTAGGGCCTTTCAYGAGTTTTAGATGAAGGATGTTCTGGATGGCTCTCCTGACCTGCATTTTAAATCTTTCGTGCTTTTGAAATAAATTGGTTGAAAGATGTACAGTAATGCATTGATTGAAATCTTTATTAATTTATGACTATTGGAACAGCAGAAAAGGAAAAATTTATAAGGACTGAACATTCCATATGGATGAACAATCTCTATATCTGTGAATGTRTTGAATTGTTTGAAATGGGGTGTATCACTTGAGTGTCTGGCTGTATTTTTGTTGTTAGTGGTGGGGTTTGTATGTTTGTTTTATGTTGTTGTTTTTTAAGTTCTCATTACAGAAATATTTTAACTCAAAATTGTGTTCAATGTTTACATTAATCCCTATAGTAGTCCTGGGTAGAGAATGTTTTGAACCTGCAAAGTCATTTATTAAAAATTCTTACAAAAAAAAGGTGATGGGGCATTTTATTATTGTAAGAAAGACTTATATAGGAAAGAAAAAAAAAGTTTCTGTCATTTGGAACATACAGTTACATTAGCAGTGTGTGATAAACTGCATGAGTTAAAAAAGGAATAAAARACTTGTCACAGAATACAAATAAACTTACAAAATACTATCATACTGGTAAGAATAATATCAAAGAGAAGCATTTAGATTTTTTTTTTTTCCAATTGAGATAATTTCCTGTCCATGTTCCACACCAGACTGGCATATACAAGTGTTCCAGTCATAGAAGGGTTTGGGTTGGAAAGGACCYTAAAGACTTTCCGCATGCTGTGGGCAAGCACAATTTTCAATAGATCGAGTTGCTTAAAGCCCCATCCAACCTGGCCTTAAACAMTTCCAGGGATGGCACATCTCCAGATTCTCCAGGAAACATGTTTCACTGATTCATCACCCCCAAAATAAATAATTCCTCATTAATATCAGATGTAAACCTACTTTCTTTCAATTTAGAGCCATCACCCTGTCACAACCACAAGGAGGGGTGTGATGTTTCTTGTAAATTCTCATTGGGCTGCAGAAAGACCCAGAACCACCTATCAGGGAAATCTGTTTTATTATACATCTTCTTAACTCCAGCAGCCAGCCCAATGCTTAGAATCAAAAGGTCTTCACTCAAAAGGTGATGGCTAACAAGCCCTTAAATTCTTACAATACACTTCTACATTAATGAAGGCTAACAAGCCCATAATTCTGCACAGTACAATTCAGTAAGTCCTCAGCTCCCACAGCAAATTTGTCAAAAGGTGCTGGCTTACAATCCACAAACACCTCCACAAGTTCCTCACTCCCCCAACAAACTTCAGTGCTGAGTATGGGCTGGAATATGGTAACGATTCTTTGCCCAGGCAAAATGAGGACAGAACAAAGAATATCATAAATCCTGAGATACTGAGTTGGATGGCCACATGGATGGTCCAGATGGTTCAGAGCCAGGATTAAGGGACAAAGAAAGAAAAAGAAAAATATATGAAAAGAGAAYGAGGGGATCTGATTCTATTTATCTAGAATATCTTTTGAATCACAGACTACGTAGAMCATGCATGTAAAAACTCAGCTGTCTTTCAAAGCAGTACAGATAAAAATGTTGTTCTTTGTAGAGAATAAATCTAGACAAATCATAGTCATCAAACTCTTATAGTATTTATATTATCTGAAGAAAATATATTGTTTCAGAATTTTGATGATGTTATTACTAGGATTTCTGAGATTACTATTGACACCACACATGTAAAAAGACAGCAGTCAGCAAAAGTGTCCAAAAGCACAAGCAACAGCCATTGCCATGTATATTTACCAACTGTAACTCTGAAATCATGATATGTTAAGCAAAACATCCTTGAGAACAAAATTCAAGTTTCTCTTTCTACAGAAACACTCATGAATCTAAGAGAAAATTTTCTGCACATACTTTGTATATTGAAATGCACGGGAGATTTAAACATAACCAGTAAAAAAGGAAAAAAAAAAAATCATTAACTTCTGACTCTCCTCAATCTAGCTAGTGACTCCTAATAGGAATTCTATTATAATATTTTTTTTTTTTTGTAAAACAGGTATCACAGTGCGACAGCAGTGTATTCTCTTGAAAATTCTTTAGTTATTTCAAGTTCATTGAAATAGATGAGCAACTTTGAATCTTTTGTCTAATTCAAACCTCATTAAAAGCAAAAACTTGCAGGTTTCAATATTATGTATCTTATCACCTCGTGTAGTCATGGAATTGTTATGTATGTAATCCTAMAAGCATATAGAAGAGAAAATGAGATTAATCATATGTATTCTTCCACTTCAGTAAAATTCACATGAATATTACATAAATAGTTACAGCCATCAGGTAGAAATAATGAGATTACAAGTACTCTGCTCCCTCTAAGGAGAATAAGCAAAAATGTAGTACTCTACATTATTATATTTCCTTATTAATTGTAAAAGACAATAGACAACATTTTTTTTAATAATAATTAAAGTGAAGAAGTGTCAGCATTACCTCTTCATGAATCAGCTCCTGAAATGATTTATCAACAATAYATAAGGAAGACATTGAAAATTCCTTTTATTTTACCAGCCAAACTGGAAAATACATATATTAAAAAAAAAAAATAATTATGTGGAAAGAAAAATAACATGGGGAATTATTTTTTTATGCTTCTACTAACTAGGAGAAATATTTTTTAAYTGTTTGTTTATTTGTCGTTTCCTTGATGAATTAGCTAACCTGTTCCAGTTAGAAGGAATTCCCTGTGGTATGAGGTTTTTTTCTGATGCAGTACTACCTATCATAAAGACTATACTATATCTGTTTTCCCTGAATGCAACAGAAATAGCACAAAAATAAAACTTATTTCTTACAATGTTAAGCTTTTTTTCAGCTTTCAGTTAGTTCAGGATCCAATTTATTGAAATTTTTCTCAGGACCAAATAACACAAATGAATTCAGGTTGTTGGATTGTTTTTCGTTGATGCCTCTTTAGGCTGTTTTTCCCTTCAGACACAGAAACAGAGAAGTGTACATTTCAGTGTATGTTTCAGATGCATTTTCTCCWGGTAGGAAGAAAATTATCAATATATTTTGCAAAATAAGAGCAAGCCTTTCTATCAAAACAATTAATTATCAACTTGCTGTATTGCACATACGAGCCATGAAATGTCAAAAAAAACCCCAATATAAATATAATTACTTCTAAAAGACAGTGTAGGTTTCATATTGGTAATTATTACTGGAAGTCTTTAACACTGTCTGAACTAGGTCCTTCCCCATTTCTGTAAAGATCACACAAAGTTTGTGTAAAAAACATACAAAGATKGGCATTTATCTTGGCAGAGACTGATCACAGTATTTCAGGGAATGAAACTACTAAAGGAAAACCAATTATACATTTTTAGATGAGATAGTTTTGCTGTCATACGATTACCAGGTTTAAATCATAACTATGGTACATCAAGTTGGAAACTAATTTTTTTTCTTAGAAGAAAAGGTAAGATTGCAATAGAGACATAYTTTTTCAGTGATCAACTGGACTTAAAGCCAAAAAAAAAAAAAAAATCCTAGGAAGAGGAGTGATTTAGAGATTCTCAAAACCATTAGTTTTTCCAMTGTGACTTCCCAAAACATATCTGGACATTTGGCTAAATCAAATACAGAGTGGATGGGTTAAAAGGTGCTGCAAAGTGTGCTAAAAGTCCAGTTAATTTCTGTGGTTAACTCCAGAACTGTTACTTGAGCCTAAACATAGAGTTATTAYAGCTGAAGGCCCAGAAATAACTAATCTGGTAAAGATCTGGCAYTCTAAGGTGCAATAAACAGAAGCCCAGTAGGTCAGATATGCTGCAGAAGGTGATGGATAACTTTCAGACCTTAGCTAGGCGAACAAGAGATCAACAGAAAGACGGGGGGGAAAAAAATCAGAGAAGCCTCTATTGATAACAAAGAGCTCATTCTCCATGACCATCTTGCTCCTCCCAGGAAAAAGCTTTGGATGCTGGCAACATGTCTTTGTCCTCCTAGAAAATACCCAAAGGTACCCTGAGAAGGTGAATATAACAYCAGAAAGAAGGAGTGGATACAAAGAAGACATTTCTGTAAAAAAAAATTAACTCCATYAGCATTTATGCAGTTTTTGTATACTGATTGTATAATTTGGACTAAAACACTGCTATAAGAATAATTGAACAGTAAACCCTGCATATTAACAGTGTATTTTATTTTTCTCAACACAGTATTTTGAGCCACACAGCACACCTGAGAACCTGAGATTTCAGACTGTAGTTTACTTGGATACCTAAAGTAGCACTATAATAGCAGGCATATCTTTCTGATAGATGGGTTTAGATGCTCACCTCCAGCCACGTGGTACAGAGAAAGCCATGCAAATACAGCTACTTTATAAGACCCTGGTTTTGTGAATGGGCACTAATTCATGAAGTATTGAATGAAAATATATAGAGGAAACCTCCAGGGGTGATGAAATAAACAGAGGTGATGTCTGCACTCATCTGTTGCAACTTGAACGCTATATCCAGAAAGGGCTGTCCTAAAGCTTGGATTCCCTCTCTCCTGGCTTCTAAAATAATAAGGAAATTCTTACAGCTGAATATATGCTGCAAATGTGCAATGTTTACATGCAACACCTGTGTATGCATTTTACATATATAAATACATTATATGTACATATAATGTATGCAAATGTTCAGCAAGGAAATTACAAATCACTGAATAGAAATGATGGAGAGATGTGGCCAGTTTTAAACATCAGAATAATAGTTTACAGTGTTGTTGTTCATAAGCAATAAACATTGCCAATCCTATTTCTTAGACATTGCCAATTATTACTACTTATAAAGAAAAGTCCTTAGGACTTAGAATTTAAACAGCAGCAACATGTAGCTGATACTATATAGTCAGAATTGATAGGTACAACTCTTAGCTCTCTGAGGTCAAGATGATCATGTCTGAGAACTCTTTGACAAAGGAAGCTGGAAATAAAGCAGCTATATTCATTCTATGCCATCTTGATTCTCTCTTCACTGATGCTTTGTGTTCCACAGATCTCTCTTCAAGAGAAATGAGGTGATCTCACCWGTTAAGGTAATCAAATATGATCTTGTAGTACCTGTAGTTGTTAAAATTTTGCCAAATACTGTTTCTTCTTTACATTCTTTCACAGATTTTACTGCTTGCATACGTTTTCCTGAACCCTGCTTGTGGATCTATCTTGCAAGTCTCCTTTGCAGTAGCATTTTACATACTGCTGACATTTTATAGCTTGTTTTACAGAGTTATGAATTGCTTAATGTGCTGGTTTGGTTTACTGATGTCCAGGTGTAAGATAAATATTAATTTAATCTTATTTAGTCTACCTCTACCTTATACATGCAGCAGGTTCTGGCTACAATATTGAATGTAATCCAYTGTTCTCTAGCTTGTTCCACCTCTGGTGCCGTGCCTCTGACACTCCCAGCTGCACAGTGMCTGCTTTCACTGGCAGTTATGAAACCCATAGTTTTAAACAAAATATCTGGTGGTTTGGTGACTGTGGTAATCCCCTGGGGTGTGAAGAATGCCACTGCAGAAATTTAAATCCAGGTCTTCTTATCTCCTAGAAAACGTTCTCCTTGAAAATTTGTTCAAAAGCCTTTGATTTTAAGTGAAGTAACTGAAATAACACAGCACAGAGTTATGAAATGCAAAGTACTGCTTGTTCTAAGCATACTGAATACATTAAGTCTCTTTTGCATTTTGCAGTATTTTATCTAGACATTTGCAGCAGTAAATGCATGCATGCTCACRATCTTCAGTTTTAGGGTCTAAAGTAACTTCAAGTGACTAAGCAAGTTTGACAGCGTTTTTCTAAATCATTCTCCAGGAACTAAACATAAATTTTATTTACGTATCCTTTTCATCTATAATTTGTTTTGTTGTGTTTAGGAACAAGCTCTTGAATGAATCCACAGTGTTTTGAGTATGATTCTAAATGCAGTAYTTTGTATGTGGTTTTAAATATTACTGAAAGAAGAAATATTGGATGTTGAAAAATAAAATGTATGCACACACACATAGACATTTATYATAATACAGAATGTTGAAATTAATGCAGGTTGACTGAAAATACCATCATATACATTAATAATACATGAAATAATTTCTCTTGAGATATTAAATTATGTATTCACAACAATATTCAGGGAGATTATTTGATAGTTACATTATACATGCTAGAACTACATCTTCTAGCAAATACTTTCTAGCAACTCTCACCAGTCAACTCTCTTCATTGTTGTTAAAACAGAAATTTTGTGTGTATACCTGTAGATCAAAGAATAAATATTTGGGTTTAACAGAAGATTACATGGATGAGTTTTGGCACAATTAAGAAAATAATAATAATTGTAAAAATTCAACATGCTTTAACAATCTAGTGACTGCTATAATTTATTTATTTTTTAATTTTATCAAAAAAAATTTGTCCTACTATTACTAAGGGCGAGAAAAGTAATACCTATATCTGTCAAAGATTAATACATAATATAGTAGATTTTTTTTAATGTGTTTAATATCTAAGTAGGTTTGGATCATGAATATCCTTTCTAATTCTCTTCATAAAATGAGAGCACTGCTAACTTATTTCATGAAATTCCTTGTTTTGTTGCCCTTCAAAGTTTATTTCTTTATGAGGGAATAACTGCAGTACTACACACCAGAATTTCTCATKGTACAATTCTGTAGCTAATTTTTTTCATCATATTAACAGAGGTAAAGAAGAGGTTTAGACTAGTGGGGCTTGGAACCCAAATGGTTTGGCTGGCAGGGGTGTAGGTCTAAGCATAGACTGAACAGTTTGCTTAAGACTAAGAAAAGCAAATTCTCTGCTCAGAGAAAGAAATCCAAATTGACAGCTGTCTGAGTTTAAAGTGACTTGAGTAGATCCTTTAAAATAATCTAACAGTGACTTTTTTAAAAACTAAACTAAACACTAGAATCCAGACATTGACTATAGATGCAGACTTAAATGAGTAACCTGATTTAAATGCCTGATTTTAAGGCAATGATTTTTAGTTGATTAATGTTGGGTGAGGAAATTGCCCATTTCTTGTATGTCTAAACAAGCTGGGCTTTAGTAAATATATGTGAATGTCTCATGAAACATCCAAAAATATTAGTATACTTCCAGTAAAAATCAATAGCTGGCTTTGTAACAAAATGTTTACTAATATACCTGTACAAATATAATGCTTCTAATGTTTCTTTGGTCATTTTCCAAAGAGATTCTTTGTTTTGCTATTTTTTTTTTTTCTGAAATATCAAGTTTCTTTACACAGGGATTGACAGTCACCTTCCTTGGTACATGTTAAAATAGAGCCAGTTATTATTGAAAACGGTAAGCAAGTCAAGAGGACTTCAAAGACATTTTTAAAGGTCTTGGTGCTGGAAGTTAATTTTTATATATGCACAATCATAAAAAATATTACATTAAAATTATGTGGTGGATTCATAAAAGAACATCCACAGTTCATAACCCTTAGTGGTTAAAAAAAAAAAGTTCACTAAGTTATGGACAATTTATTATGAAAAAATGAAAATAAATATGAAAAATTCCTTTTTGGCTGTGAAGCTCCTAATCGCATGTCCAAGAATTACAAAATATATGCACTCTTTGGATAGTTAACTGCAAAGATCACCTGATAGTCATTTTTCARCTCATTTCACATGACACTGATAACATTTTCTATCAGCTATTAATGGTTGTTTAGCATCTTCACAGCATGAAATACATTATGAAASTATTAAAGTTATTCCACATGAACATCTAAATTTTACCTATGTAAATCGCTTTTTAAAAAAATGAATAGTGATGGAGTGTTGAAGATACAAGTTAATATTTATAAAATATATTTTAAATTATACTTTATTTGTAAACACTGTAAATCTATGATAATAAATAAGTTTTCTTTTGATATCAAGCTAAAATTATCCCTGAAACAAAAACTATTAAAGTGGTTTTATTCAAGTTTTTTCATCTGACTAGGATAAAATACTTGTTGAAGGAATACAGCAAGATCTTTATTTTTTGAATCAGAGGCCCCTGTTACTACCAAAAATAGCACTAATATTAAAAAAAAAAGCGCCAAACATATTGTCACTTATATAATGAAAAATAAAAAATACTTTYCTTTTGGAAAAAATCGAAGTTTTTAGCAGGTCTGGTTTGTGCAATAGAAAAAAAGATGTTTCATTCATAGTTTTTGATGCAAGTGATAAGTCCTCAAATTGCTGCAATCATTACTTTTTCTAGAAAACAGACCACTGCTTCTTCTTGGTGAATGGAAAGGACTTACCAGTGTTCCCAAAAGAAGGATTAGCACGTGTTAATGTCAAAATATTACAGAGCCAGCATAAGGTTAGAACTGTTCAAAAGAGACATCATAAAGTGTGGGAATGTAAGGAAATATCCATGTCTATATTTCCTCTCTCCTAAAGCTCTCTCTGAGCATAATCTAGTATACAGTGCTCTTGATTAAAAAAAAAAATAATAAAAAAAATAAAAAATTACCTTGATATAAAAAGAAAATTATATTAAAGGCACACTTGCTCAACAATTCATATAATTGTCTTGCTATTAAATAAATTTTAGATTCCAAAATTCTTCCCATGTTTTCTGACACTTACAGAAGTTTCTAAGTTTTTAAGGTGTAAGTCCAAGAAAATATTTTCAATAGCATAAAAAAACCCCAAACCATTCCAAATTTCTGATCTTTCTGCTTGTTTACAATAACTCACATTTTAATACAGAATACAAGTTAAAGATTAATTAGTCAGCACCAGTTATTGAATAAGAGACATTGTAARCAATTCTCATTTACATTATGAAGTTTATTTTAAAATATGAACTGCAATGGCAACTAAATGAAGGCTTATTCCTCTTCTGTTATCTGGCAGAGTTGAAATATTCAACTACGTTTTGATTCCTAGAATTATTAAAATAAATGAAATTAGACTGGAGACATCAATAAGTTGAAAGTAAAAAATGAGGCTGAATCCTTAAACCACACTGGTCCGCCCCAGCAGCATTCAGCTTGACCTGACCCTCAGTTTCCTATCCAGSATTGTATCAAGAAGATAATTTAAAACATCACAAAGAATGGCAGGTACCRGCAAGAATGGACAGACACTGCTAGWCAGTAATAAAGCAGAACATTACYACTCRGCAGAGTGAAATTAAGATTTTAATTGAAGACTCTGACTGAGGTGAGATAGATTTTGTTCCAGGGATAAAGAAAATCACAAAGTCAGACTCTTGTGAAGATGTGGTAGAGGGGGTCTTGGTGAGACACATGGGAAGTAGCTGTGAGAGGTACTACTGCAGACACATGGATGGAGTGGCTCTGAACACAGGAGACTCCAGGGGCAGTGGGAGAGGATCCAGGGAAGAGCCAAAAAGAATGTAGAAGAGGGCATCAAAGTGACAATTAGAGGAATGCCTTGGCCTAGCACTAGGACAGTGGACTTCATAATCGTGACTGCTGTGTCACTCTATTCCTGTGAGCATATGAAAAACCTGGATTAGGCCGCCTGTTTTTTCATAAGAAGAGAGAAGCAGATGCACATTCTTGATCTAAACAGCTGAGAAATAGCAAGGAAACCCAAAAAGGATGCAACTGCTTCATCTCAGGCGAGATTGGCCCTTCCCCATCTGAGCAGTCTGCCTCTACTTCCCAGTCTGGGCTACCCTTTCTGATTGGGAACTAAGCTGCAGCACCAATAATACATTAGGGTTAAGGTTAGGGTTCAGAGAGCCACAGAGCCTACAGCTTCAGGGACACTGGGGCTGGAAAAGGTRTGCCAAGTGGATCATGGCAAGACATCTGTACAAAGAAAGCAACGCGACACAGAGTCCCCAGGCAGGTGCAAAGGAAAACCCCTTTATTGCAAAAAAACAAGCCTTTCAAAGCAGTTAGCCCATTATCAGCTACATAGTTTTAAATCATAACAAACATAATCCAACCAACCACCATACATCATGAGGTGAACACATAATGGTTATATAACTTGTTTTTCTACCTCTAATTCAGATGAGTCACTTTCCTACAGTCTTCTTCTGCTTAGTTGAAGTAACAGGCCTGAGCCATGAGTTTACAAGGGTAACAAGGCCCTTATTTTATAAGGCTTTACCTATATGCAACAGAATTAAACATCACTATTTCCACATTTTCCRTTCTGGAACACTCATGGTGATGGGGACCTCAGATACAGCACCAAGGTTCCATTATGTTGTGAGTTGGGGTTCAGAGACCCAGACAGCCCATAGTCCAAGGGATACTGGGGCTGGAAGAGGCATGCCAARGGGATCACAGCAGAGCAACAATATTGTTGCTTCCACACCTTTCTAATTATGTTCACCCATAATGATGGAGAACTCAAATGAAGAACAGCAAGAACCCTTTAAATTTAGGGTTTGTGTCRTGGTTTGGAGAGCCCCAGAGCCTGCAGCTCCAGGGACCTTTGGTCTGGAAAATCCATGCCAAGTGGATCACAACAAAGTGACAACATGACTGCATCAATGCTTTTCCAACCTTGGCCATACTGATAGGGACCTCAGAYGCAGCATCAAGAATGCATTGGGGTTAGGGTAAGGGCTAGGGCTAGAGCTAGGGTTAGGATTCACAGACACACAGGAGGACAGACTAGAAAAGTAATGCCCAAATTATCATGACGGGGCACCACACTGGCTGCCTCCACACTTTTACAAATTGTATTCATATACATACTCAGTTTCTTTTAGCTTAGACCAAACATTCGGTACCATTTGAGAGGATATTGGAAAGTATTAGGGGAGGAAATCAACTACATTTTGGGCAGGAGTTTCAAGATTATAAGAGGAGAAAAGACTGCAATTTAATTCAATTAATTAAGCAAACATATTCAAGTTATCCCTGAATTCAATAATCTCTGAAATAAGTCTTCTTAGTATTATATTACTGCTATTGCACATTCATTTTCCAGGTTCAAGAGGTCACAGTATCTTTCAGTATTCTTGAAACTATTTCTCTACCTGAAAATATACTTTCCAGCCCTGCCCCTTCTTTGGCTTAACGAAAAACAATAGGCTGATAGTTGTTCTAYATGCCATAGATATTAGGAGAACAGAAGCACAACAGCTTTAAAATATAGTCACAGGAATTCACACTGTTAATTTCACTTATAACAAGTTACTCTTATTTATTTATTTGGCTTTTGAAAACTAATTGAAAATATTGATTATTTAGGGCTTTCATACTTAGTGAAAATTTTGTGTTGTAGGTCATTCTTTTTACAAGTTGTTAAATGTACAAGCAAATACTGAAAGTCTTATTCACTTTCAGTTCAGGTGCACACATGAAAAATATGCACACACATGCACAGAGRAAAAATTGTATTATTGAGTCACAACTTATACAATATATAAGGTAGAATAGATGCATCTGCTGAAAGTAAGTGCCTTCATTCCCTATGTGGTCAATGTAAATAAGGACTTCTGAAGACTTTCAGAGTGAAAACGCTTCTCATTTTAAGCATCTATTAAAAGGGAAAATACCAGAGGTGAAAGCTGTATCAAYGAACCTCAAATCTCTAAAAGCCAGCTAGCTTTAAAATATGGATATCTATATATATGGTCTTAACTATGAATGCAGAATTTTTTATAGCCCTCTCTAGGGGCTACTTCATCTGATCTACTTAGGGCATTCATTTGGACTGAGATAAACTTCTATCCTGATGTGACATCCCAGAGATTAAACAAATTTCACCCAGGATGCCAACTGTTTTAGAGGAAGTCAGATGCTGAAGTTAGTCAGAATAGATCTTCTTTTTTATGGAGTGGTATTATAGCAACCATAAAACTGCATTGCATCAACAGTGTCTTCTGATAAACTTAAAGCACCTTTGAGCGTGTTGAAGGTACACTAACATTAACTTTAATGACTAAAGCGTAAGTCAGACCACAAGCAAACAAACAAGGCTTTATAGAAGTAAGATGAATTATTTATTCAAAGCTGAATTTATTGTTTAGAGAGCGGGGAAAGAGCAGAGAGGGAGGSAAGGTAACTCAGTATTTTTAATATCCTATTTAACTACTGCTAAACACACCTAAAATGAACCAAGCAATGAACTAAACACAGAATGTATGGAGTACAAGGGCAGAGGAATATTCACACASAATTTAGGTTCATCTATTTATCTACATAGCAAAAATACAAAATGTATTATTATAATATATTATCTCATGAACAATTTTACTTTTTAAAATCTCACCCAATTGTATCACTTTTGGTCTTGAATTTCCTGATGCCCTTTTGTCAGTCTTAAAATGAGACAAAATACTCTTCTTTCTGGAAAGCTTTAAGTCTCTATAAAAATTGAAGATCATCAATAGTATACATACTTAAAAAAAATAAATAATTAGGGTTACTTTTTAATACTCTTGCCAAAATTTTGTTAATTCAAAGACCATTTGGAAGTTAATGTGTGTCCTTTTCTTCTTTACTCAATTCATTTAAGCAATTACAAGCTTCCAGCATGTGTAACCAATTCTTCTACAGAWCATTGATTTCTTTTATTCTGACAAGTCATGTTTGAATCCTTCTAGGGCAAAAGATTAGGCCAGATGCTTTCCTATAGTGCAAGAGTGCTGTGAAGTGTAGGAGATGGGCCAAAAGTTTGTAGCTCACTTGGATAGCTGCTTTTAGAGACACGGGTCAGTGAAAACAGCTAAACCAAGGACAGTGCTCATGGAGATGAGATCCAGCAGCAAGAGGCCAAGCTGGACAGCAGATTGCAAGACTGTGGCTGAGAATGTGTAGCTATTTCATTTCTTTCCAGTTGGGTGGCCTTGATACTCTCCTTGTGTGAAATATACACATTATCACATAATAGTCCRGAGAGCGGTACCGCAACATTCACCCCGATTGCCACTTCTGAGCAATGTGCACAGTGTATAAAGTAATAGCACAAACAGGTCTTTTCTTCTTCACACACCATCCATTCTGGAGGGAGATTTTTAAAAGGAATGAACTATTTACCAACACTGATTTGATCTTTTAGGYCTGTGCATGCTAATTATCTTTGCTCACTTTAACATAACATTTAATSATATGTTAAATCATTGTATTAACATCAGTGATCAACATAAATATTCTTCTACTGGCAGAAATCTATGTATATTTATTTTATTCAACATTATAAAGCAATTGAGATTGGTACCATTAATTTCTCATGGCTTATGTTTCCATTATCAGATTGAATTAGTCAAACTTTCAATACAAAGGAAAACAGGCAACCAAACCTGGATTTTACATTTAAGAGCAGGAAGGGGAAGGAAGAGAAGATGGCGTCCTAGGAAACYTCCAACATTCTTGTATTATTTCTAGGAATATCCAAGTGGTGTAGAGCATCCCATGACTAATAAATAAGAGTAATGAACAACGACCGATTTAAGTATTTTCAACARTTGTCAGAACAGAATTTAATTTCAGTCTTTAGGTTACATGAATAAATATCAATGTAACGTGCTCAGTGGCAGTGCTTAGTTTATGAAAGTCTAAAGGTCGATCYATTTAGCACATTTTTTTCAAGCAAATTGTTTTCAATAAACAATAGTYAAAAAGTGAAAAATACTATAGATTTATTGAATGCTTTATGCTAACAAAATCCAGCAAAAATGTCTTCAAATAAAAATTTTTGTTCAATAAACTTAGAATTAGTAAAACTTTTATGGGTGCTATTATGGGTGCTATTTTATGGGTGTTAATATTTTATATTTAGAGCTATACGCTATAGATATTGTAACGAAGTGTCTGCAGTTACTCTTTAGGTATATTAAATGATAGCTCCTTGCCCATTAGAATATAACATTCAATTGAAAGTATTTTGAGGAGAAAAACAACTCTAATATTATTCTGTGTCACTCCACTTCTTCAGTGACTAATAAAGACACAGTAATTAGAAACAATGAATAAACATGAATAAAACCCAAATTGAATGATTTTGTACCTCACTTCTCACATGTAAGATATTAAAGATGAAATCCACATATTTCCTTTCCCCTTCTCCTTCCTCCTCCCTTCTCCATTTTGCTATCAATTACAGTTGTATGAACATTGGGTCACACAGAGATCATTGTTGATTAAACTATTGTTTTTAAAATGSAAATAGTCTTCTAATCTACCTACATGGGTCTAAGTATACGCTTTGAGAAATGTTATTTTTTTTAAAMTATCTTGATGTCAAAAAAAGTTTTACTAGAAGCCACTAAAAATAATTATATCAACGCAATAGCTAAAATTGCAAACAGGGAAGATTTTCCTTTTCTTTTTACAATTTTGTAACTGAAAGCAGAATTACTAACTCATAATTAGATTTATTCCGACAAGAATGAAATCTAATCCTCTAATCCTCTCCTCAAGAGATAGAAATGGTACTACTGTCTCTGTTTAGCTATCCACAAGAAATGGTACTACTGTCTCTGTTTAGCTATCCACATTCTTTACAGCATAGGTAAAACCCTGGAAACCTGTAAATATTCTCACAGTTATGAAGTTATTGGCTCACATGTAGAAAGACCACATTCAGATCTTTTTCCTGAAATTATTTGTTCCACATTTCTCCCAGGATGAAACAGTTCTCTACCTAGAATATTACTCTTCATGAATAGTACTGGTAGGTAGGTTTTGACGTTTTGAACCTATTCCATCTTTTGAAGCTGTCCTGTGAATGAAAAATAAATACTTGTGTTTGGTGAGAACAAGAGGTATGTAAAAGAGACCATGACTTTCTGATGCAATGTTTTGAATATTGGCCAGGTCCTTGGTTCAAGAATTATGACAAAAAACACCCCAAAACAAAACAAAACAAAACAAAACAAAACAAAACAAAACACCCAAACAAACAAACAAACAAGCAAAAACAAAAACAAAAAAAAACCACAAAAACTTGCTGTATGTTAGATACGAGAAGTCAAAATATTGTATATTGTTTCTTCCTATCACATTTTGTATTTACGACCTTGAATTCAACTCCTTTTAGAATAAAGTGTTTGGTTTGGTGTAAGCAGCATTACGTCTGAACTCTTCTATAATCTTTTTGTTATTAGTTAACAACTCCAAAGGGATTCAGAGTCCTTCTTGATACAATGCATCAGACAGAAATCTTAGAATCTAGAACAGATCTCAGAAATATTTTAGGAAAAAAAGTTCTATTTTATAATTTGTATGAAAACGGGGTCATTGTCACTTCTTCAATTGAATAGMATAATGAACTTTGTAAACAAGATTAATAGGGATTATATTTTAGTGTTATATATAAACTTTGAAAAGTAGATAATACAGTAGAATGGGTTCATAGAAATGTGAGTATATAAATGTAAATCCTTATCTA
>QVAJ01000040.1:2265079-2281834 GCA_003546035.1 Mixornis gularis | reverse complement strand
ATTTGTCAACTCAGCTTTTGGTTAGTCATTGTCCAGGCATTTTTTGCAGATCTATCTCTATAGATTCATTTCTCAGTCAGTTCTTTGACTGGGTATCATCTCTGCAGTTTCTGRCACTGCCCTTGATGTTGAATACAGATTGCTGGCATTGATGTGAACTTTACTGATAGCTGCTCTGAAATCAGATGGCAGTAAACACAGGAAACAGAATGAGTGCAGAGCTATTTTTATTGCAAGGCYATAATGATATAATTTCTTTCCTTAGTCTAGATCTCTTCTTGCTCTTGGTGGGGTTTTTTTGTTTGCTTGGTTGATTAGTTATTTTTCCTTGGAAGGATATTGTGGCTTAATTCTTATTATAATGAGTTCTTTAGCTGGGGTTCCATTAGCTGAAATTTATCCACATWAAGGGAATCATTCAGCTTAGTTGTCTTTCAAAACTAAGAAAGTACATGTAACTTAGCAATTACTCTCACAAGCATGCTTGGTATAAAGTGCTTAAGGGAAAACACAAATAAACAAAATAATTGGCAATTTAAGCTTCTTTATGTTCTTATTTGCACTACAGATTTAAAAGAATGAACGACGTTGGCAAACTGTGCTGGTTTTGGCTGGGGTGGAGTAAATTTTCTGAGTGCAAGGGGTGGTGGGACTTTCAAACATAATACGTAGCAAAGGAGAATGTACTGTGYTGAAACTGCAACAGCTGTATCTGGAAAAAATTTGATCGTTTATACAAACAGATTCATACTTCATCTTTATKTATAAAAATCCTCTTGTCAAAACTGTTTACAATTTTATCCAGAATAGCTATAAATTGGTGTTTTTCTAGTTACTGATATCCAGTAGTTCTGGAACTGTAAATTTGTATATATTTATACAAATAAATATTTCAAGGCTATGATTAATTCTGAAGTGTGCATAATATTAATAATTTTGTCATGAAAGCTAAAAGGAATCAACTGCATTATTTCCAGGAAAATTTAGAAGATACTGTTTCTGTATTCCTAAATCAAATATGCTGGGGGTTTTTTGTTTGGTTTTTTTGTTTGGTTTTTTTGGGGGGTTTTTTTTGGGTTTTTTTTTTCCCCTCTGGGAGATTTTTACAGCACTGCTATCTTTATACTAGATACCTTGTATTAAATTATATAGTTAGATAATGTTGTTGGCATTGTCCTCCATGAAATATAAGAACAAGAAAAATAAGAACAATGGCTGCTTAAGCAATTTAACAATCACAGATTCAATACCATCCTGCCAAATTGCTACAGCATATAATGCAATCAGAGGATATCACTTTATTAGCATTCCATGAAAAAACTGAAGGTCTGTATACATTAAAGACCTGATTAAGATGCTATTTTAGCAATGAAAGCAAACGTGAATATTACTGCTGCTAATACTAGGTTTATTCTACTATAAGTAGTAGGCACGTGTTTGAAAAGGGCAGGTGGTGGAAATGGACTGTAAAGCCTCAGGAAGTACTATAATTTCTACCATATCAATGTAAATCTAAATGTAAATATATGCTCACTCACATTCATACAATTATATATGTGTGTTCAAGCRCAGTCTACTGATTTTGCATATGTATGAAGTAATATTCAACATTGCAWATAAAAAATATCAGATGATTTAAGGTATTGCCTGAACTGGATCTAAGTTCAGTAAAACTGAAGCACAAAATAGAAAAATAACACTTTCTATACTTTCATTTAAATCTATCTCTCTTTAGAGTTAAAAACAGTAATTAAGTGATTGGAGCAAACAGGCGATCTTCACTGTTGAATCTAGCTGTTCATGTGCAAAGTTACACACTGTTATAATTGCAAGTCATGAAACTTTTGATGTATTTTAACTCTCTTTGAAGAAAGCAAAAAGTGTGAAAATAGACTGAAAAGGTTAATCTAATAGCACCTCTTATTTTGATCTGTGTGGCTAGCCAARATCATGGAAATATAGAATCATTGAACCATTAAAACTGGAAAAGGCTTCCAAGATCATAAAGCCCATCCTTTATCTGAACACCAGCATGTCAATTAAACCACAGCACTAAGTCCCAYGTCTAGYTGTTTCTTGAACAMTTCCARGGATTGAGRCTTCACYAYTTCCCTGAGAAGCCCRTTCCAATACTGAACTACCCTTTCAGTGAATATATTCTTCCAGATGTCCAACCTGAACTTCCCTTGCTGCAGCTTGAGGCCTGTTCCTCTCATGCTGTTGCTGGTGGCCTGGGAGAAGAGGCGTATCCCCACCTCACTACATCCTTCCTTCAGGTAGTTGTAGAGAGCAATAAGGTCACCCTCAAGTTTCCTCTTCTCCAGGCTAAACACCCCCGGCTCCTTCAGCTGCTCTTCATAGCACCCACTCTCTAGACTCTTCACCAGCTCCAGTGTCCTTTTTCTCTGGATGCTCCAGCCCCTCAGTGTCTTGCTTGAGGTGAGGGGCCCAGAGCTGCACATGGGATTTGAGGTGTGGCCTCACCRGTGCCGAGTGCAGGGGGACAATCACTGCCCTCGTCCTGCTGGCCACACTATTGCTGATACAGGCCAGGGTGCCATTAGCCTTCTTGGCCACCTAAATTAGGCACATCATTTTTGTATATAGGTGGGTGGACAGGGCAGGATGAGTTAAAAGTCTCAACAGGAAGATTTATCTACTTGTGGTGTGTATGGGATTCAGTAACTATAGGTACATGACTGTCAAATCACAGTATACTGAAACCTAAAATGGGATGACTGAGTCACAAAGTGTTTCCAATAGAACTTATTAAAAGCATATCCTTTTTTAAAACCAAATATTTGGTCAAGATACTGTAGTGGCCTTTTCTTAGGCACATARTTAGTGCAATAACATATGGTGACAGTGAGTTTAAGTTCTCCTTCAGTTAAAATTGGTTCACAGGTTCTTTTTTAATGAATTTGGTGTTGAAGAAACAAACCTGTAGAGAAGTAGGAGCTGCCATGACAGCAATGAGCAAGGCATCACTGCAGAACAGTATGGAACAAGGTCATGGCCACAAGTAGCTGGAAGGGAGCCATGGTGAGCTGTGCACATTATTTTGTGTGACCACTTCCATTGGTAAAAGCAGCAGAACCAATGGTGTCTGATGAGAATTGGCATGCACAGAAAATGTGGCTTCTCCAAAAGCTTCACACAGTTCCAGTCAGGAGATAGAGATTATCCCTCACAATATTTCTCTATTATGTTGTGGAAAGCTTATCCTACATCTCCCAGTTTTTGCTCATGTTCTTTGTTTGGTTTCCTTTGGTACATCTGCAGATCTCTAAACAGATTGAAAACATTTATCTACTAATTGTCTCCATTCTATGCTACACTCGGTTTTACTGGAAATCTAAATCTGGAATCTTTACWGGAAATCTGTCTAAATTTGGGGGCTCTACAGGGTTGTTTTTTATTGTGTATCTTTGTTTGTTTTCTGATAGAATTCAAATATCATGACACGTCATAGAGAAGAGTAATGATTCTTACTGTTCGGTCCCATCCAAAAGCCGTGAATTTCTGACAGCTATGTCCAAAAAGAAGAAACACTCAACATTTGGCAGATGTATAGTTATCTAAACCCTAAGTTATATACAAGTTTAAAGCTCAACATGAATACACAAAGGAAAAAGTRTAATATATCCTCATGGTTTAACCTGAGCCAGCAACCAAGCCCCATGCAGCCGCTTGCTCACTCCTACACCAGTGGGAGTCCACAGGGGAGAGAACCAGAAGGGTAAAAGACACAAAACTAATTGGTTGAGATAAAGACAGTTTAACAGGAAAAGCAAAAGCAGCACACATGCAAAGCAAAGCAAGGAATTAATTCACCACTTCCCATGGGCAGGAAGGTGTTCAGCCATCTCCAGGAAAGCAGAGACCCATCACAGGTARTGGTGACTTGGCAAGACAGATATCATCACTCCAAACATCCCCTCTGCTCCCTTCTTTCCCTACTTTATATGTTGAACATGATGTCACATGGTCTGCAATATCCCTTTGGTCAACTGGGGTCACCTGTCCCAGCTGTGTCTTCTCCCAGCATCCCATGCACCCCCTGCCTTTTGCCAGTGTGGCAGTAGGAAACGCAGAATAGGCCTTGGGTCTGTGTAATCCCTGCTCAATAATAAGAAATACATCTATATATTATCAATCTTGTGTTCAGGTAAGTCCAAAACACAGCCCCATACCAGGCACTGTGAAGAAAATTAACTCTCCCCCTGCCAAAACCAGCACATACATTCTGACTGCCTCCCTGCAGTTATTGACAGGGGCACACTGAAAATTTGTCTGACTACAGGCCTTGAAAAAAGTATACAGCAAGCTACACATTCTGCCACGTTCTGCTGACTTGAGATAATTGTAATACCAGTTTGGGAATATRGAGTCTGAGGTTTCAAAAAATGAATCTAAAATTACCTGCGGTGTTGACCAACCTTTCTCTTCAGGAAAATAAGAAAGTGTAAAGGCCAGTAATACAGACAGCAAACAACAGAAGTAGAATTATGGGAGAGCAAAAAAGTCAGAWATAAAGCAAATTGATACAGCTGGACACAACAGGGAGAGTACTGGTATATGAAACAGTCCAATATCTGCAGAATTAATGCACTATGTACAGAGATGTGAGCCATGAGAGTGCTATGTTTGGGGGATGAGCAATAYAAATGAAAGTTTTCTTCAGAATAGAAAGAATGCAGCCATGCAGCTGACAGAAATATTTCTTTCTGATGTATTATGCTCTTTCATAGAAAACTGCTTCATCGAATAGAGGCAGTGTGGTGCTATTCCACCATGATCCATGTAAAATATTAACATAAAAACATCAAATCAAATTTTTTTCTGCTGTATTAGTTTCACTGTATGTAAAACAAATTGTTTCCCTTATATGATTAAGAATAAAAAGATTCTCCAAGAGTTAGAGAGCTAACACTTACAAAAGAAAAAGATTTTTTTTTAATGAAGGAAGTACAGTTTGGCGTGAGTTTAAAATSCTACTGATAATGGCCAAATCACTCTGAAAATATTTGTATGATGTATGAATAAGTACATTTAGAATTAAATGTATRTTTTAAAAAAACAAGCTAAAACACAAAACTTCAGGGATTCAATCTATACTGATGTGCAAGCTGTGCATAGGGAAAAAATGTTTTAAAATGGTAGTGTTTTCCCAAAAAATTAACTGGAATTCTACTGAATTTGTGGGGCTACTTTTTCATATTTGATCTGCTGAGTATGCTTAGTTTTCTAGAATGATCAGTTTTATCATACTATAAATAAGCCTACAATTTTTATCATCATAAAATCAGATTAAATATTCTACGCTGTGCTTCTCCTCAATCATATAAAAGTTACTTATAATCTAAAGTATCATGTGGGTTTAYTCAACTTTAAATATTCTTACCCCATGTCCTCAGTCACTTAGGCCATTTTTTTTTGTTCTCGTTATGTTAATTCAGCTATCAGATTTGTTCCTTCGTAAAATATACAGAAAAGTGACRGTTTTGTTGAGAGATGCTGTTATGAACTGTCATCTGCTTACTAATTGTGAGACTAACTCACCCTATTTCATCCTTTTCTGAGTTCTATTGATTATTCTATTGATCTATTCATTATGTGCTTGCTCTTTTGGACTTGTAACAGAATGTGCCTTTTATTCCTTGTTTCAATAGRTTTGCTTTAGACACAACCAATAAAAGCTGGCAATGTCCTTATTGTAAAGTCAACCCTTTAGATTTTATTCTGTGATTAGTAATTGATCACCAATAAAGATTGTTTTAYCTTTGCCTAAAAGACAAAAGAGATTAAATTTGAAGGAGAAAACCTGTGACATTGTCACTGAAGGAGAAAGAAGGAAATGGAATGATGCAAGAACACTCTATGGAAAATATTTAAAACAATAGCACTTAAAATGAGGTCTCGGATGTCATAAACCATAATTTAAAATTATGAAGAATGAAAACTACCCAAATTTGAAATATCGGCTACAAGTCATATGACAATACAGTCTTTTAACTGTAGTCAAAAAACTGACTAATGTAGTATATATCATGCACTGGAGATGCTAAATGGTATAATGTAAATAAAATATGTGGGGAAAGAACACAGATAAAATATATAGTCACTGTTACTACAGAAACAGCATAGGAACACCTTCGTATGTTGAAAATCCCACTGAATTCATGAGTGTGCAGGAAGGCCTTGGACTTAGGCAAATAGTCTCTGAAATACTTTTCCCTTCTCTTCTCAGAGAAGATCTTATTAATAATAAAGTATGAAAATATTAATGTTTAAACAAGAACTTGATAGGAAATCTAYTTCCTTTAAAAATGTATTTTTTTMGTTTAAGTACACTTGAAATGTTCTTAATTATTTCTACTGCTGCTCAATGCATGTGGTAAACTTTATGAAGCCTTTTATCCCCATCCTCTATCAAACCTTCCAAATCATAACCAGGTCTTCTGGTTTTCTTTGAACAGCTCTCCAGTTTTTAGTGTTAGCTCAGTTACTTTCATATAGGAAAACATTAGACATTCTGACCCTTAGATAACGTAATTAGGCCTAAAGCATATTATATTATTTAAATCCCCCATCTAAATATTTCAGAAATAAAGCAGGATTAAAAAAAAAATTATGTAATAAGAAAAGACAAAAAATTTTGTAATTATTGCACTTGAAAAAAATTTGCATCTTGAGTTACACATTTGGATGTGATACAAGATCGAGCATAATGATATAATACAYATGGCTATGACAGCTTCAGAAAACTCAGTCTCAAAATTTGAAYTAAACTTTAGTCTCATCTCAAGGAACTGATTTTTTCCAGAAGGATGAATTATTCTTCACAGACCCTGTATTTAAATCTCAAAGATCCTAGTCATTAAGAAATAAAAACAGATTTTGGAATTTCCAAATCATCATGGTTTTTCATGAAAAAGAACCAAATTCCAAGGCTCAGAAATCCACTGGGAGAGTAAAATTCAATAGAGTCTGCTTTAAATAATCAGCAATAATTTCCCATGGACAGCTCCAAACATTCAATTATTGACAAAATCCTTACTAGACAATTATTTGTATGTAACTGTAATGCAGTTAGTTCATAAAATAAAGCTGTAAATAAGTGCACATAATCAATAGGATTAATATTGATCAATTTTACATTTAAGAAATAAATAAAAGAAAGACACTTTTAGTAGCTTTTCTGTGTTTGCTACGTGAGCTAGTCATAACAACAACATGCAAGAGCTAATTTCTCCCTTGGAGGAAAAAATCCAGTTTTTACATATATAGATATAGATATAGATATAGATATAGATATAGATATAAATATAGATAAAAACATACACATACACACATGTAATGGTGTATAGAAAACTTGATGTGATCTCTTAATAAAATAACCATGCTTCTAGAGGTTTGGTTTGTATGTTTCTTGGTATGACAGAGATTTTATAGACCAAAAAAAATATACTGGTGGATTTTGTTTCTTTAAGAATCTTAAAATAAGATTATGGGCAAAAGGGTATTTGCTACACAAACATATTNAAAAAAAAAAAAAAAAAGATAGTCAGATTAATGTTTTAATGTTCCTAATTGTCTAATTGTCCAGATTTGCCTAATTAGTATAGAAAAAGCTTCATAAAAAAGGCAAAAATTACTGTCAGAACTCCCCTAGTATCTTCCTCTTTTCTTGAGCAGTATCTTTTATTCTTCCATAGTCCCTTCTGGTCCTAAAGTTAGGGCTTTTGGTCTTCCTCAGGAAGTGCAGGAATTTCCAATTCAGCAGCTCTACCATTTCCTTGCTGGGAGGAATTTTATGCCCACAGTAGTACTTCTTCTCTAGTCTCATAATCAGCTTGCTTTTCTTTTTAAATGATTCTTGCAACAATAACCTTCCTTTCCATGGGCTCCATCTAAAGATGCAAAGTAGTGTCCTTCAGAATCAGCCTGGGGCCATTGATGCACTGTTATTAACCAGAGACAGAATATGATACAGAAAATATGCAACCACATCCGTACAATCATACCAYATGCAGTACATGAGAACTGCTGCAGGCTTGAGTACATGAGAACCAGCTCAGYCCAGTACAAGCTCAGGCACATCCAGAAACCTTGTGGTGTCAGCCAGTGTAATGTCTCTGGCCTCCTACAAGCAACGAYAAAGTGATATTTACTGGGTTGGAGGGAGCATGGTCCTCACCTTTATCTTCCRTAAAATACAAGCATAACTTCATGTTTTCCATATCAGTGACCTTTTATAAACCATTAAGAATCCCACTAAAAGAAAAGATTCAGAGACTGAGCTCAACCTGCCCTGTTTTTTCACCTCTGTATCTCAGTATCTTTCTTTTTTTGAGCTCCATATCAAAATGTCTTGTGTTCTCATGCTCTCATTAATTTTTATATGCCTCATCCTTCTTGCTTCTTTTACACAGTGAACTTCTGATTTGCATTTGTTTTGACTTTTAGCCTTTTTCCTAATGACATTTGTGTGGGTTTTTTGGGGAAGTGATTTGCACTTTCTCTTGCTTCTCTCATCAGCTCAGTCTCACTCATTGSAAGCTCAAATTTCCACTGAAGTATTCCATCCAGCCACTCTCCCACTTGCCCTCCTCAACAGGAAACTGCCAGAAAATCAGTTGAAAAACCACATGGCTGGAGATAAAAGGGAGAGAACACTTAGCAATTGGTGTTATGGGCTAAAGAGGAAAATAATTTAATTTATTGTCAATTAGCGTAAATAATTAGTGATTTGAATATTGGAAAACAAARAAGATAAACAATAAACCATCTTTTTTGCCACTTTTCTAGGCTTAGCATYGCTCCCAAGTTCTGCTTCACTGCAAAAAACTCCCTCAGTCTCCGYAGCACAGTGGGTTGGGGTCAGGACATAGTAGTTTCTTTTTTTCATCTTCTTCGTTTTCATATTTTTCCTGTGCTCCAGGATTGCTTCTCCACAGGCTGCAGTAATTTCAGAGGTCTACCAGCTCGAGAAAGGTCCTATCCATGGGTCACAGTCCCTTCAGAGGAGTGCTTGTTCTGCCTTGGAAKGCTTCTTACTTGATGAACTGACCACATCTAAGTCACATTGCTGCTTCATCTTCACTGTTAGTGTCAAACAAGTTTTCTTGAATTTAGAAGTAAAAGCTGAAGTTAAAAGATAAGATAAAAAGAAACCGAAGTTGAAAACAAAAAATCTGCAAGAAGGCAGCATTTCATAAAAATAATCCAAATAATGGAAGTATTTGAAAGTGTATTTATGAGCAGATTTTTCCTTCAGGTTTTACATTTTTAACTGTTAAAATAAGAAGTGTATTCCAGAGCACTTTTATTCCTCAGATCTATTTATAAACATTACAATTAATTTTCTACGATGGGAGAAATATGCATATAAGGTAATCCTGCATTCTCAAGACTATTTCCTGTATATTCAGAAAGTAATTGGAGTTTTTTTGTTTGAATAGGAATGAAAATAGATATTTTTACTTTTTTTCTTTCAAATTTCAAGAGGTAACACAAAAATTTGCAAATTAAATATTTTCTTCCTGTCTCTTTACAAAGAAATGCTAAAAAACATCTGACTGAAGTTCTTCAAGGTTCTAGCAATATACATGTATTTAACCTTTATTGGTTTTCTGAAGTTGTTACATATGCATTAAAAAAACTAATCAAGACAAACTTTCATCACCTGCTCTCTGGAGATTTCCCTTGTGTATTATTAAATGATGCATACAGTGATGTATTTGAAGAAAAAATTCAGTTTACTGCTTTCATTTTTTATCACAAAAATTTTTTGTACTTTGCAAGGCCTTCAAAATGTACACCAAAATACGTTTGTCTTATTAGTTATACAGTGATTTGCAGTTGTAGTTGTGATTTTAGTGGCAGAAATCAATATCACTCTTGCCAGCTGATACTAGAAATATTACATGAAATGATGAATATCCAAGCTTTTTARAGAAGTTCTTTTTTTTCCTCTCCCAATTAAAACATAAATCATTCATCTATACATTTTCACATACATTTCCATAGCTGGCTTTGTGCTAAATGTTTTCCTAGCATCTTCTGTCATTCTTTATTACTTTGGATTTACATAATAGTCCTATATTTCAAAGATATTTGAAGGAAAATTCATCTGTGTCAAGAAAAGAACTTTCCATCAGGAATAAGARGGTAGTTGAAATGAAAAAAAGTCAATCCAAAGCTTTCAGTTGAATTACTAATTGCATTCAGACATGACTTGATTTTCCAYAACACCAGGAGCTTGTGTTCAGCTGTTTCTGACCTGAATTTGAGCTCTTCAGAATAAATAAATAAACAAATAGTCATTGTAGCACTTGTTAACCTTTCACTAACTGCCTTTAGACTGATTTGGGCACTTTATTTTTGGAGAAAAATGCAAATTTTAGCAACAGTACTATGTTAATATATACAAAAATACTTTACTCAATATGTTCAAATAGCATTTTTTAATTTTACTGAGATGTAAGCTGATGCAGAATTTTTGAAAGTATTTATTAAAATTATTTATGCAACAAAAAAATTGAAAAAAACCCACTTTTAAAGTGTCATAAAAGTAAGAAAAAATRCATTAGTTTTATGAAGTTAACTATGTTTTTAAAATTATTTTCTGTATTTATTTCTTCTGTGCTGAAGATATATGCTAAACATAATTGGCAATTTGCATTTTATGTTATTTCTGATCAACTGAAGATTTTCCTTTAAAATAAAATACCAAAAAGAACATATAATTTGCTCTTAACTCCTTTAAACTTTAATGTGAATATCTGATTCTGGATCATTGCTTTATGAATCCTACTGAAAGGTAACTTTCTGTTTCAAGAAACCAAGAGCAATAATGTAAATGTCACCGAACATTTCCAAGTGTGGTTTAAATTGGTATTAAACTGAAGAATAATAAAACAAAAAGTTGTGTATGTAGGGCTAATATATATATGAAGATATTTCAAAGGGATAGTTCTAGAGATAAGCTGTATATGCACAGCACAGTTTGTCATGKTTCCTACCTGTTCCTGTTGTTACAAAAGGGAAATGCCTAGCATAGTTGCTAAATACCTGATTAGACAGAGAGAATGAGCATTACTAACACTGGCATAACACAAATTSCAATAGATCTTGAATGAAACCTATTTCTGGTTGCTTGCTAGCTATTTAACTAGATAAAACTTTCATGAAAGTGGTTTGATCTATGTCTGTTGTGAAAGCCCTTATTATCTGCATTCATAACTTGATAGTTCCCTGTAATGCTTGAAACACATTGCATAAATATTTCGAAAAAAAATACAATGTTGTGCCTTTTTTCAAGTACATTGATGCAATATTTAGTGTGCATTTAGCTATTGTAATAGTAAATAACAATACTATTGCAAGATGCRTTCAATAAAATTTCATATTGTGTTTTCAGGCATATTAGCATTCAGACATTAGCAATATTGCATTAAAACAAAAGACAAAATGATTATGGTAATAATGTATTTATTTTTCCAGTAATCTTTAAATTGCATTCATAGTGATAAAAAATATGCAAATCAGATCTATGAGATATTATTCTTGCCCCAGCAAGSATGTGCATGTGCACAGATGCACAGATGTACAGTTCCCATTAGATAGTTTTTAAGCAATATGCCCTTTGTGCCGTCACCAAAGACATTCTTGAAACTTTTGTTCAGTCGTTACCTTATTCTATCATCTTCATTCCTTCATCTTCTTGGTATCTTATTAGTAATTATTTTTTTATTATTGTTATTCATGTCATATTGTATCTAATATTTTCTTTTCCCCTTTGATTCTCCTTTAAACATTYGCCTAAGGGGCTGGACTATAGCAAATACCGTGATTCTCCAAAGCTTAATACCACAGGCAATCAGTATAACAGAATTTGTTAAATTAAATGTACCAGGAACATCTGGCAACTCTCAACGTAACACTGTTTCCTATTTATTAAATAGCATTACATATTTTGATTTCATTTTTCACAGCACCTGTTCAATACACCATCTCAGATTTTTCCCTTGTTTCATCATGAAAATAAACAAATAGAAAATATAAAATAAATCCAGAAGAAAAAAAGTCTCTTAAAGCTGTTTTTAAAGAAAATTAATCATCTTTCTAATTCTATTCAATATTATACTATCTTCTCCATGTAATTATGTCAGCCATTACTATCMCCATAACATATTTATTGTTTTTTAAGCCTAAAGATATGAATGGGAGTAATTAATAAATATTCCTTAGTAATTAYAGTCTTCAAGTATTACTCTAACAACATGTACTGTGTATGAAATTTRCATACTTATTTCTGTTCATTGAAACAAGACTATGGAAGTTTTACCAGTCAAAGTCCTAGAGAAAGGAAAAATACATACATAAATAAATGACTTACTGAGCCTGAGGTTAGTTGGGGCGTAGGTTCACATGGGTGATATTCATCCTGAGAACTGAGCAAACACAGATGCCGATGGTTTCTACCTGCAGGAGAGCACAGGCTGCCTCAATCTGCCCATGCAAAAGCAGGTCCACCTGGGGAACCCTAAGGCATCAGACAGATGCACAGGAGCAGCACGGAGACATGGGACATGTTATGGGGTGATACTCCTTAGAGCAGCAGCCGGGAGGGGCTAAGGCCTCTCAATGTCATAAAATGTCTTGGAGTGGGTTTCCAGATAACACATGTTAATGAAACCTTGATTGCCAGTCTGGCTTTTCAAAAGTAAAAATGTGGTCAGCTTAAGAAGTTCCTTTAGGAATCACCTATTTATCCACTAAATAAAAAGTGTAAAGGAGCTTAATACCACAAAAGCAGATATCTGCTGAAATTAAACAAAAAATCAAACGAACAAAAGAAAAAAAAAACCCAAACAACACAACAAAACCCCAAACCACTCAAATCTGAGAAACGTCTCTAGGTGTCTTCAATGTGATTAATTGTAAGAAATAAGCACTTGAGTAAAATAATTTGTCTTCTAGAAAAGTCTGGGTCTCTTTGGTTTCTAYTTCATTGAATCACAGAACAGCTTAGGTTGRAAGGGACCTCAAGAGACCCTCTGTAMAATATTTTACTGGAAAAGGAGCCAACATAAGATCACCTAGCTCCCTGYCCACTTGCATTTTGAAAACCTACARTGATGAAGACTCTGCCATATGCCTTGGAAGGCTGTCCAAGTGAATGACTATCTTCTTACTATAAGTAATTTATTTCTTTTATCAAGCTGAAACCTCTCCAAGTACAACTTATACCCATCACCCATTGTCGTCTCTATGCATGTCCTTGTGGAAAAGAGGTGAAACCTCTCTTCTACAAGGTGAAATGATGTAGCTCCTTCAGTCTTTCCTCATCAGAGTGTTCTCCAGCCCTTTGTTAATACTCTTGGCCCTCCTTTGGACCTTCTGAAGTCTGTCTCCATCTTTCATGAATTGGGGGGAGCAGAACTGGAGACAGTAATTTAGGTGTGGCCTGACAAGTGCTGAKTCTCTCTCTCCCTGCCAGTAATACCCTTGCAGATGTAGCCCATGATCTGATTTGCCTTTGTTATTGCAGCATCACACTTGCTGATTCATGTTCACCCGGTTCACCAAGACCCCCAGGTCCCTCCCAGCAAGGCTGCTCCCCAGACACGCAGATCCAGCCTGCATTGGGCTCTTTGGTTCTGCACCTCAAAGTAAAGGTGCAGAACCTTGTACTTTGTCAATCTATCATCCATATCACTATCCAGACATCCAATCTGTATCTTACCAATTTGTCCAGGACAAGGCTGTG
Source organism: Mixornis gularis (assembly GCA_003546035.1). Lineage (NCBI taxonomy): Eukaryota > Metazoa > Chordata > Aves > Passeriformes > Timaliidae > Mixornis > Mixornis gularis. Next base: position 2,268,057 of record QVAJ01000040.1, on the reverse strand, counting down.
AAAAAGAGTGTTGAACACTTTGCTGAATTCCATTCTCTCCTGAAAAACCAGGTTAATTAGGCATAATTTGCCTTTAGTAAAACAGTGCTGCATTCTCCCTATCACCTGAATCATTTGATCTGGAATAGTTTTAGGAAGACTCCTTACAAYACTTCGCCAGTGAATGAAGTAAAACTAGTGGGCCTGTAGTTTCCTAGGTCTTCTTTTAGGCCCTTATTGTAGACGACATCTGTTTCTTTTCAGTCATGAGGATGCCCCCTGATCTCCAGGATGTTTCAAATATTATAGCCAATGACCTTACAACAATATCAGCCACTTCTCTTAAACCCTGGGGTGGATTCTGCTCAGGGACACAAATTTGTGTGGGTTGAGCTTTTACAAGAGGCCACAGACCAGTCCTTCCTTGACTATCGGTGTGTTGACATGTGGACTGTCATAGCTGCCCAATCCTGCAATCTGGTGCGGAATCACTACAATTAGTGATTCATAGAGCATGTATATGTACTTCCATGTAAAGTAATAAATTAGAGCTGCATCAAAAGACACTCCAACTGTTACATTGCTACATTCTCCTAAATATATTATATKAAAAAAAAAAAATACAACACAGTATAAAGTGGGAATAGGTAGAATAGATATGGAAACTAAAACAGGACTTTGACTTTTTCTTGATTTTGTTATCCTTAACAACATTTTTAAATGAGTGACTTTTTATAATTATTTTTTTAGTACCTATATGAAGGAGAAAAATAACTCGAAAAACGTTAGGTATTTTACTTATTTTGTTCATCTGAGTGAACAGCATAAAGTGATATAAGGAAGTAGTTAGTTACTGTGTCAGCCATATACTTTGTTAAATAACATCTAAAGTGAAGTCTTTTAAAGTATTAAATGTAGAAATCTGAGCATTTATCATAGTTTTGGAGCCTAAAATAACAACCATTTTGGGGCATATCTAATATCTGAATGTGTAGCTCACAAAGAGGAATAATTAAGGGATGAAATTTGGTTTGGACTCAACATCTTTAATTAAGTAGTCCAGAATTCTGAGTTTAGATAAATTATGCTTTACACTGTTTCTCTCTGAAATAGACCACAAAGATCTTTAATATGGACCACAAACTGCAGCAGTGTGAGGCATTCTGCAACACATAAGCTACCTAAATGTGTGAGACAAAGTCATAATSTTTCAAAACCTCATCTACCACAGTATAATTACATGATTGCACCTCTGAACTTCTCATTTCATCTTACTTTAACCTGTTAATCAAAAATGTTTTATAATAGAGATGAGTGATAATACCCCTGCATTTTGGAAGGTTACTTGAATTTTAATAATATTCTGTTTTTCAAGGTTCATAATATATTTTCMGTTTGCTGTAGTTTGACCTTGGCAATGGAAGTTTCTTTCTGTCAGATGAAAGTGTAAGGAATGTACCTTGGTTTTCTACAGAATAAGTCATAAATAAGAACTTTTCTTTTACCTTTAAAAAATTTTAAATGAAAGATAAAAGTAATTTTAAGATTATTTTAAATATGTCTTAAAAAAAAATTTGAAAACTTTGTCCCTGGCCAAAAAAAATTAGGAGCTTTCCTGACAAAATTTCATTTACAATACCATTATAAGTATCTCTTGCAAAATATAATTATTTAMCCATGATGAGGTAATATTAACTAAGTGACTAGTTCTATGTCTGTGAGGCACAAAAATGGATGAAATTAACCAAATTTGGATAYTAAATTCAAGGAAAGGAAAATATCACAATGCATTTTATGTTTCAGTTCTGATCAGGACAGGTTAGCTTTCATCTTCAAATAAATATAATGAGTAAGTAGATAAGGAAGATATGAAAATAACAATTTTATTGGAAAGTATATCTACAAAAGTGCGGAAAAAACGGTACTTGAGGTAGTAAGTGCAAGGTATGTTTCCATCTCCAGTGTAGTAAAACCAGCCAAAGGTGGGGACAAAGGCACAAAATATTTTCCATCATAAAATAAATGAGAAAATTTATATTTTATACGTCTTTTTTTAAAGTATATGATATTATTCTGACTGCATAGAATTAAATTAGAATCAAAATTAACACAAAATGAAATAGTAASAGACATAAGAAAGGATATTTTATTAAAAGTCTTTGATACATCCATGGAAAACTGTTAATTTGAATATACCTCTGTTTAATCTGGAAAACAGGATTTATTTTTTTTTTTCCTCAAGACTAAAACTAGTATCAAAGGAAACTGCAGAACTTCAGCATTTCTGAATTAGAAAAGATGAAGTACAGAAGCTAATATGTATATAGATGTGAATTAATTATTGTCTATATGTGACAGAGAGAAAAGACAAAGTCAATGTGACGCTGTCACAGAAAAACGGTGTGTGTTGTTTTTTCTTTTCCAAATAGAAATGTGATTAACTCAGATGAGAAAAAAAATGTAAAAGGCAAATATCCAGAGGCTATGTGCATAAGTGGATTTATTTTTTGTATCATTTCACTCAGTATTTTTTTAATTTCAGCTTTTGCTATTTAAGTTGAAGTGAAAAACTGGGGTTTTTTTATTCTTTGAAGCCTTTTTGTCAGTCACTGACACCATATCCTTGAGTGAAAAGGCTTACATATGTTGAAACCAGTTGGGCTTGTTATGATAAAAGAAAGAGTAGGAAGGGAATGAAGGATTTTATTCTATTTCAGGATGACTGAATCATAAGATKTCATAGTGGGAGAGACAAAGTATTTCCTGAGGAAGAAAGAGTATTTGAGATGCACTTTTAGTAAACTTAAAGTAAGTCTGCAAAGATGACAACCACCAATGACAAATGGGATTAAGAGTGAGCTATATCTCAAATAATGAAATGCAAGAGAAAAGATTTCTTAGAAAGCATGTAAATTTATTCTGCATAATAAGATGTCAGTTATTGTTAATGGGCCACCTTCATTATCTTTTCTGGAAGAGATGGTTGGGTTTTTTGTTTG
>QVAJ01000040.1:2245139-2264204 GCA_003546035.1 Mixornis gularis | reverse complement strand
AAAAGTAATCGCTCCCAGAGAAAAAGGGAGAGATAATATGTGAAAGGAACAATTCTGCAGACACCAGGGTCAGTGAAGAAGCAGCAGAAAGGGGTGCTCCAGGCACCAGAGCTGAGATTCCCCTGCAGCCGGTGGTGCAGACCRTGGTGATGCAGCTGTGCCACTGCAGTCCATGGAGGACCATGGGGATGCAGAGATCCACTTGCAGCCTGTGGAAGGGACCCACACCAGAACAGGTGAATGCCTGAGAGGAGGCTGTGAACTCATGGGAGGCACTTGTTGGAGAAGATTTCTGGCAGGGATCTGCCAGACTTGGGGTGAGAGTAGCCCACCCTGGAAYAATTTTGTTGTCAGAATTTGTGACCTTATAGGGAACCCATGCTGYAGCAGGGGAAGGACACTTCTCCCTGAGCAGCACAGAAACTACGTGYGATGAACCAGGTGTAACCCCTGTTGCCTGTCTCCCTGCACCCCTGGGGAAAGAAGGTAGAGCTAGGAAGGAGGTGTGGTGGTGTATCCTCCCCCCACTCCCCTTTATCAGGCCTTTCACACCATGATCTGAGATGCGCTCATTAGGCCCTGACACTTGATGAACAGCACCTGGGCTGAGCTGCTCTTGACCTTACGGAAACACCAGCTGCTCCCAGGAACTCATCCTGTCTAATGAGCTCCTGCTTTTCTTTTTTATGAACAGCCTTGGAACCTTTTTTATTATTATTATTTTTGTCTAAAGGAAATAACATTCTTGTTCTCACACTTTTAAAGAAAGTTGTTGATCAAAAGTGGGGCCAGGAAGAAACATGGTTATGACCAAAGCCCACTCTTTGAGGCCTATAAACAGTAGTCCAAAATAAGAACCTTTGAGCTCTTCTGGACCACAGCAGTCAGTGTTGTCACTTTTATATTAAATCTGTTTTTACTGATACCTTTCCTGGTGATTCTTTAAGTGATCTTAAAACACTCATTTATAACAGGAGGAAGGAGTTGGGTTAAGCTGTTTTAATRTCTGTTTTTACTTCTCARTATCCTGCTCYGATTTTATTAGTAATAACTTCTGATAATATCCTCAATTTGAGCTTGTTTTGTCCATGATGGTATKTGGTGAGTGAYATGYCTTCCRGACATTATCTCAGCCCATGAACCATTCCTTATATTTTCTCTTCCCTGTCCAGTTGTGAAGGGAAGTGGGAGAGTGACTTTRGTGGGTGCCTGGCATCYAGCCAGGGTCAATCCAATATAAGTGTGAATGTTGTGAAGCTGTATATTACATCATTCAGTCTTCWAAGACTAAGTTCATCCATATTAGAAGTAATGTTTAAAAATCCCTGAGATTCAGATGAGCATTGCACCTTTTGCATAAGGCAGTCAACCTCATTTAATCAGAAGGGAAAAGTCAGCTACCTAAGAGAWTTTACAGTGCAATCACTCACACATAGGAAATTGAAGGTTATTYTTAAAATGATTTTTCTTTTTGTCATACAGAAATTAATCTTAATTAGAGAGAGTCAAGGACTTAATAACTATTCCCATACCAAATATGGTAAGTCAGTGGATATCTATCTCAAAACTGTGCAACTGTTGTGTAAAATGAGATTGCAGAGGAAGACTGGTCACCATTGCAAAGACACAGAATAATACGTCAGTTTAGTAGTTATGTTTAACAAAGTTTTTACTGAAGATGATTTTAATGAAGGTTCTAGTGTAAATGATTGTCACAATCCATCCTATCCTCTTCTCAGACTTTATTCCTAACTACTTTCTATTCTGTTTGTGTTGGGGACACAGTAAGTGGTTCACTATAAACTTCAGGACTAACAGGGAARGAGATGGAAAGACATAGCCTCTAAGCTGGAGAACAGGTGAAACACCCAAGTTTTGGGCATGGAAACTGGATGATCTGAAAGTCAGTGTTTGAAGGATCAGTAAATGTGGCTGGGCACGTGACTTGATGATGATATGTGTACATTCTGAAACGCAAATTTCACTAGTGGATAGTCCTAAGAGTCCTAATGTTGGACCAATTTCTCTTGCTCTTTTTTTTTTTTGTGAGTTGTTTATGTTTATGGGTATACCTGTAAAAGTTCTGTCCACCTGTTTTTATGTCCTTCTGGGTTCATATATTGTGTATTTGTTGGGGCAAGCATTTTTGTGAACGCACGCTCATCCTTCAGTGCTGGCAGGACACATCTCTGAGAACCACAGCAGACTCTCTCACAGCCAGCCGGGAAAGGTGGTATCTCCCGAGTCTTCAAGTCAAGCCTAGGTTTTCTTTTTTCTCTCTTTCACAAATACCAACTTTTTTACACCCCCCCCCCCCCAATAAACCCACAAACCAACACAAATATGTATCTCTACCATAGTAGTAGAAGGAGTTTAGATAGATGAAGACATAAGGTACATACTAGCTGCAGAACAAAAGGAGTGCAGGGAGTACATTCCAATACTAAACTTATTTTTCATATTGTTTAACTCTTTTTTYCACATTGTTAACTCTTAAATAATTTCCTGACTCTGGTTTTGATTATTTTATTTATCCATCTTCATACAAATATGACACAAAGAATATTGGCTTTAAATATCATGGATTCCAAACCTTTGACATTTGATCTTAGGTCTGGGGATTAGTAGATCATCTTTAATTTAGTTGTACAGACATAGTGTTACAGGCATAATTTTTAGGTGGCTAAAATTAAATGGGGTGAAGTAGAAGACATATAAAACTTGATTAACCTTTTTGARGTCTTTATTCTACTTCATATTGTGGCCCTAAGAAAAAAAAAAATAAATAAAACAGGAGCTGCTAAGCAAATAAGGTCTAGGCATTCTCCTGAAAGATCATGGGGAATCTATTGACATCATAGGYTTTCTACTTTTTTCATGAGTTAAAATTTGTTTTGTCAGAGTTTCTAAATTAGAAAAACACCTGACAAACCGTTAATGTATTGTATTCCTGAATGTGTGTTTAGGTGGACTGGATGGGGATGGAGGAAAGAAAATATACACAAAGGTAACATTTCACAGGAAAAGACAAAAATTTCAAAATTGAGAATGGTGTGAATGAAGGATTCATCTTTCTTAGCTATACATGAAGAATGAACACCATTTAGAAAGAAAAATAAAAGGCATACGTGTGTCCATATGATTGAAAATCAGAGAGAAATTATSTTTAGAAAGATAATGCTTGAACATTATTATATTAAAATATTGTACCCATTGGTTTCAGTGAGGGTCTGGAATTAAATTAGAAAAAARATGTGATTCTTCATGAAGTCAAAGGATTGCTAGACAKCTAAGATTAGAGGAAGTGACATAAAATCAACAGGAAGTGGAATKGCTAGTAGATAATAAGTTTATTCAAATTTATGATTGACTTGAATGTAAATATTTCAAATGTCATACAGGCCAGTGACTTCAATAATAAAACAAGCAAAAATGTAGTTGTATCAATTACTTACTGTAAAAATTATATGTCACATCCTTAGATTGAATGGTCCTGCACAGATAATTTAAATTCTGAGGATTACTTACATCAGTAGAAGTTTGGGTCACACAGCATACTTTTTTCCTTCAAGATATATTTCATTGTCATCTAGCAGCAGCTAAAAAGTGCATACTTTGAAGAGCATAAAAAAAGAATGCTTTACTGTACATCCATAATATTTTCAGTATAAGATTTAAACTGAAATATCTGGACAAAATGTTTAAAATTATRTATCTCTCTTTGAACAAAAAATGTGATAGACCTTCTGCATTTTTTGAATTTGGAAGAAAAATTAAGTTCAGTGACTCTTGCATACTATTCAGGAACTGTCCATTACTAAATAATAGTTAAACGATACAAAGAACTTGGAAAATATAATGGTTAGATAAAATTATTCATATGTGAATAGCACATTATCATCAACTGAATAACATAAATAAATATCATTTATCATTGTCAGTCACTGGCAACTTGTGCTCAGTGCAAAAGATTGTTGATTACTGAATAATTYTGAATAATTTTCGAATAAAATTTTACCAGCTTAGTTTATTCTCCCATTTCAGCAATAATAATAAGTTGATACCTCATTTTCTTGCTACTTTTGCATATATTTTATATCACTCCATCATTATTTTTAATTGCAAAGGCAAAACTAGTAATGAAAATTAGGCAGAAAATCAACAGAACTTTGAGTCTGAATTCTCTTTAGCATTAAATGGTTTCTGTGTGGTAAAATAGGCCTTCAGCTTCCTAGGAAGCAAACCTATCTTTATGATAGTTAGCATCTTCTTGATAATACTTAAGAAAAACATTATTTTTAACATGGGAGAATATAACATTTTTTTCTTATTGTGCATAAAGACAAGTGTTCTTTAAYACTTCTAATGCCTTAGGAATTTAAACTTACATGTGGTAATAGCAGTGCATGATATTAACTGAGTGGCTTCTCAGACTGCCATTATTAATTCTAAATTTTAAAACTTACAGATCATCTACACCACCTACAACCTGAAACACTGAAGATCCAGTAGAGAAGGATTCTTCACCAGACTATATATATAACTAGAATTTTTAACTCAGGGAAGAAAAGTCAAAGTCAGACATAGGAAACTTAATGAGAAACTATACGTCCAATTTCAGTACCTTATTTAGGTGGTTCTTTCTTTAGATTTCTGGAGTTTCACTAAACTGGAGAATATGTCAATCAAGTCCTAAAATATGTACTGAAMTGCTTAAGAAAATATGAGGGATCTACTCCACCGCACATATGCTTTTATCTATTAAGTGGGAAAKGTTAATGCTTGAGTAAGACATAGGAGCACTCTCTACTCTTGCTGCAGTAGAGCGGCCATGCTTTACAACCCTTTTCCATGAGTCCTGTACATTTGCTGTGACTAAGTCTTCAGAACTGGGTTGTTGATAAGAGCAGTTGTAGCAAGTTGAGAAGCAAGTATGGTTTGAAGTGTGTCTCAGATCACAGGCTCTTCTGGGTGCCGCGACCTTCTGGGTGAAGTGCCTTTAAAAGGACCCTCATGGTGTCCGGGGCACACMACAGTGATACAGCCCCATTGTGAAGGCTGAAGGAGCAGCCGAGCAGCCAAGCTCTTCTCAGGCAATGCAGGATAGAAGGAGGAGGAAGTGATCTTCCGGGATCAGGGACTTCTTTATTAGAACAGGAACCACAGACTGAAAGACCCCGAGGGCTCAGAAACACTGGATTTTATAGGGTTTGGAGTGGGCAGGGTCAGCAACTTGGACCAATGAGGGAAAGGACTGGGGAAACAACCAAATGGGGAAGGGATCCAAAATCATCCAATCAGGGGAAGACAAAAACCAGGATCTAGGGTAATGACAAATCACRAACAAAGGATTAGCATACCTGGAAAGGCTCACGGGGTTGTGAAGTTTCTTGTTTGATGGGAGGAAAGAGAAGTCTCTTAGAGAGACTCCCTGAGGGAGAGCTTGAAACTTAGAAACAGCTTACACGCTGTCAACCCTCCAAGGGAGACGAGCTCCTSTGTGGCTGGCTCAGGAGCCACCACAGAAGTGGAGGATTGGTATCCCAACATAGTCAGGCACTACAGCCTAGAGTTATGCAAGATTTAATCTATTGAGTTTAATAAGCAAGGCTGAAGGAGTTAATTGTTAGAAAAGAGACAGTGAAGACATTTTAGCTTCTTCTTTCTCGCCAAGAAAAGCTAACCCTGCAGTTGAATGATCCTTAAGATCTCATCGATATGGAAATAAAAGTGACCAAAATGATTAAATGCAATTATGGAAGCATAAGGACCACAGAAAATCCAAATTGGTAGCTTTGTCAAGTCTGTTTTGTAATCTCAGAGATAATTCATCTAGTAGTTTTAATTTGCATCCTGTGTAAGACTTTTAGACACTAATCACTAGACAGAGTTATTTTGTGTTGTTTTCTGATTGCAGGCAGTGCAATTGATAATGAATTAACAGGGTAATTCCTTTTCAAGGAAAAGGGAACATTTTTATTATAGTATCTAATTCTATTTGTTTAAATAGCTTCAAAGAATATGCACAACTAATATAAAAATCTGTCCCAATTGCTGCCCTTATTTGTCTGAGAAACAGTCCAGCAAATAGAACATGTGGAARTTTGCTTTCCCAAGATTCAGGGTCCTGAGTTTGCCCTATGCCTGGCCCATATTCCTCAGGATTGTAAATTCCACCAGTGTATGATTATGATCAGCCCAGGCTGCCTCCACTCCTGTCATCACCAGTTCGCTCCTGTTGCATTGGGGATCATCAGGTACAGTACCACATCCCTGCATGTAGGGCAGTCTGTTACCTCGTCTAAGCAGCTACTCTCCATGTATTCCAAGATTAGCTTTACTACATTTTCAGCAGGAACCAGGCTGATCAAGTCCCCCTGCAGACAAGTATCTGCAATTATGTTACCTCCTGGAGCTGGAGTAAGGAGGCTTCAGCAACAGGYAGCTTGTAGTGGACACCAAACACAAGGCTCCCTTTGTTGCTACAGTCTCTGCTTCTTACCCACAAGCTTTCAACCTGTTTATGGTTGTTTTTCAGAGAGCTCCTTACACTATCCAGAGTCTCTGCCCTTCCTTCCTTGTCTGTGCCTTCTGAACAGCCTGTAGTCATAGATAACCTCACACCAGTCATTGGATTCATCACACCACAAATGGTATTTCCATCACTTCCCTGGATAGCCTCCTCCAGTGCTTGACCACCATTTCAGCAAAGAGATTTTTCCTGATATTCAAGCTAAACCTCCTCTGAGGCCATTTTGAGGCCAATTCCTCTCATCCTATTGCTTGCGACTTGGGAAAAGAGACCAACAGTCACTCTCCCACAACCTCAGGTAGRTGTTTCAAAGCAATAAGAGCTTCCCTGATCCTCCTTTTCTCCARGCTAAAGAATCCMAATTTCCTCAGCCTCTCCTCACAGGACTTGCTCTCTAGATCTTTTACCAGCTTTGTTGCTGTTTTTGGGAAATCACCTGTCTTGGCTTAAAGCCTGATCACATATGTTCAATAAGTAGCAGAGAAGACTGCAACAGCATAAAACCATCAGACAAGGGCAAGCAAGGAAAACTCRCACCTTAGCTACAACTTTCTGGTTGATGAGTTCTCAGGCCTAATCACCTGAACCCTAAGGATAAGACTTAACAAGATAGCTGCCAGTGCTAAATGTTCAACTTCAAATCTACAGAAATGTACAGTCACAAATTATATGTGATTTGGAATACAATTGTTAAGAAGCGAGTGTTTTGTATAAACAGCAATGATCATAAATAATTTGTAAGGAAATATTTTGATAATGAATATACTTAGACCCCATTCAAAASTTTCCTCCCAAATTTGCCCTACACCAAGACAAACTTTAGTTTTACAGTTTAAGACTGATCAAATCTGTCAGTCTTCTAAACACTCCATAGCAATCTGCAGCTCCCTGAAACTCCCAGATATACGTATATATTCACTTGCCACAAACAAGAGGAAGATAAATGTCTCAGGTTTTCAGGCATTCACTTGAGTATAGGAGCTGCTGTCCTSTGTTTCAGTGTCCTTAGCTTTCCCCCTTAATTATCATCCAGTAATGTTGTTTGCTTAATGTCTAAATTTTTTTGACAAATAAATAAGAGATAAAACCCATCTGAAGTCAGGTTTCTGGAGAAAGACAAGGAAGGTGATCAAAAGAAAGAATTATTGGAGAGAAATAGAGTTGGAAAATAAATAAGAAGTAGATATAGCAGACTGAACAGAAAAAAAAAAGATTAAAAAAAAAGGATTAGTCAAGAGACCATCTGTTATTGACCCAGCCAAAATGACAAACTTAGGAAAGGAAAAACAGAATATAAYCAAAAGAAATAATATAAACTATATTACTATTGCAGCCCATAAATACAAAGTTTACTAGCAATATTTTGCAGGAAATTGATTGTAAATTGATGGCATATTTTTCTTACTTCGCTTTAGATATTGCAATTTGTAGATCAAGTCCCTTTAAGAATATCCCCTAATCATACTTTCTTGGGACTTCAATATTTGCAAGAAAAAAGCCTTGGGAAGCTCTATCTGGGCAAGGAAAACAAATGGGTTTTTCTGAGTTACTGGGTTTAGATAGAGGCTATATTTGTCAAGGCCTGTTTACAGATGTGTCCTTTGCCAGTACAGATGTATTAAGAAATCATTGTTTCGTTTTTAAATAAATAAGAAATTGAAAAAAGAAACATAACTTTAAACCTATGATGATCTTTTGGTATCAAATAAAWAAGGAAAAAAAGAACAAATTAATAAAAAAATCACCATGCCAGTTATATTTGAACAATTGTATTTTCTTGCTCCACAATATTAGTATTTCTGATTCCTATATTAAATACATTTTTCCATTAAAAGCAWTAAAGCTTGTCTGAAACAGCTTCCTAAATATGTTTTGAATAGAATAAGCAATTAGTCTTTTTAGTTCAAAAAAAGAAAATAGATAAAAAACTTTCTATTTCTTTGTGTACTAGATTTAGCCTTTATTATAATTAGAATATGAACAGATAGACCCTATGACAAGTGGCATGTGAAAGATATAAACCACTTCTGCAGTAGGCTATTATCAGAGAATTAGGATTTACAGAACAGATCTTTTCTAATGGCTTGAAATTATTTTTCAGTTTTGTGCATTTTTATTACTATGACTAACAGGATTAAACACTATATAAGATTTTCAATAGGTTTTCTTCGTKTTTTTTTTTCCTTTATTTTAACATCAAATATCTTTAATAATATTTTTTTAGGATTTTTTTGTCAACAATGAACAGTGACCAACAGCCTATATTCACTCCTCCTAAAGCATTGTGCAGAATACTATAGCCTCTGTTATCTCTCAAAAATGTATCACAGGACCACCTTCACACTTTTAAATATAGATAAATTTATTTTATAATAAACTGCATTCTGCACATAGTCTGGAATGATATGTACCACGTTTGTTATGAAGATCAACTTGATAATCCTAAAATTTTTTAAACCCCCATCTAAATTATTTTTCAGGAATTTCAGACGTATGTTCATATAACCATCTTTGACCATCTCCTGCTTAGAATATATATCAATGGCTATATAAATAAGCTGTTCTAATGATACTGATGGCACAGAGGTTTTTTGCCTTTGTTGCTTTTTATTAATTATTAAAGAAAATCATTTATATGCAGTATAGAGTCTCTAAGTTTTAATAGAAAGTTAAAGAATTAGGCTGTCTGAATACTGTGAAAGCTACCACTGAAAAAATACAAACTTTAAATTACACATGAGAGAATCGATACTACTACTGTGAGTTTATTGGCTATTTTTCATTAAAAAATAAATAACACTGACAGTATAGATAAAGCAGTGATTTAATGAATAAAAGCATGTGAAAATAATATAAGTTTTACAGTGGGGTTTATGAGAATTGTCTTATATTAACTAAGCTAAAAACCAATGTATGTTTTACCATCTATTTTCTAATTATTTAACTAATAAATATCTATTAATCATCATATAAAATATATGGGCAAAATCTGCATAGACAGACTAACACTGTGTAAGAAATTTCAAAAATTCCAACTCAATCGATAGATTTTGACATTACCTTCTATTGAAAAGGCTCAGATGTACAAAATTAAGTCAGTGGGGACTCTCCCATGAATTTCGGTTGGAGCTGAAAAGACAGTTCGAAGTAGACACATGAATCACCCAGACCACCACGTGACCACTAAGACAGCAACATCTGAAACATCAAGACATTGCAAATAATAAAAGGGAAGTATAAGCTGACCAGAGCTGAGGATCAAATAGCAAAGTAAAATTCTATTCTGCCTTAATAGGAAACCTCTTTCTGTGAATTCTGATGATTACCTGTTCTCTTTGTCCTTCCCTGAGGAAGCTTCCTTCTTGGTATAAAGTCCCTGTTGTTTCTACTGTCGTGTAAACATTCCATTTTGAAATGCTCTTTGAAAACACAAGCCCAGTTTTTCCCAAAGCCTCCCTCTCCTTCTCTTTGTCCCAAAAAAGACAGGCCCCTGCCTTTGCAGTAGCCTCCTCTGGTGCATAAACCTATCATTAAAATAAAGATACTCAGAGTAAGAATATGCCATGACAAATTTATCAAATCAGTTACTTTTTGAATTCCAAATCCATTTTATGTTATAGAAGACATTATATTCAATTGTATTCATAAATATTTAGTTCCTAAATTCCAAAGAACTCTTACAGATGTAATCCATGATGTTCTACTGAAACAGTTATATAGTTATACAATTCTTTAAAACTCCCRGAGAGTCCTCATAAAAGAATGTCTTAAACTGATTAACTACTTAATCTGCACTGAAATACCTTTATGCTGTCAAAAGTGGGAAAAAATTGGGTTTGCATTCCTAATCAACTTCATTGTTTCCCATACTAGCATTGCTTGACATTTGTAACTAAGGCTATTGTAAAACAGAAGATATATGTTCTTTATTAACAAAAATGTTGCTTTTTTACTTATTTTTAGAATGCATAATTCAGAAGCTATTTAAAGATGCAAATTATTGTAGCAAAACATCATGGGGCCATAAAGATTTATAAGCTGTTAAATGATCTTCAGGGCAGAAGCAAATAACATGTAACACCTGGCGTAGACAGTATGTTTAACGATAATACAAATCCTTTATGGTACATTAACACCTTCAGAAATGAATAATGTCCCAAAATCAATTTCACAAAAAGTTACAGATGAGGGTCAGCACGTAATGTAATTGCRCTGAGCAAAACCAGCAAATAGAATTTATCTAACTCTTCTGTGCAAGCTCTCTTACCATTAATATTCCTGAACAAACAGAATTTAAGGTRTGTTTGTGATGGATGATATTTATTTCTTTGAGGATCTGAACTATTTTGCTATTTATCAGAATTAGAGTTATTATGCATCCTATTCCTCATTATGTGCCTAATTAATTTGCTGTATTAAAAATTCATCTTACTTTGTTCGGATCAAGCAAGCCAAAACCTTTTAATTTTATTGTGCTCAAAAGATTAATTTTCTTTGCTACCATAAGGACTAATAATTTATTCCTATTACCTGAATCAATCAGAAAATCAGTTTTCCCCCCCAGATTTATTGCAAAGCTAAAGGGCTTCACTAAGCATTTGTTTTCCTGCAAATTTAAAATATTTAATTGTCAAGAGTGCTGCTACATTGAACTAAGTATTATGAAATTTTGCAATACACATAGAGCTATATAACGGCTTTACCATGGAAGTATGACAGCAAATGGTCATACTGAACATCATCATTTTAGTGAAACACTAAAAATGTTGGATTGGRTTTTTTCACTTTGAAAGATAGCTAAGGGGTTGTGAAAACTGATCATATATCTCAGATTTTAAATAAGTAATTTCTTTTTTTTTTTGTCTGTATCAAGAAAATAGAGCAACTAAAATTCCTATGACAATACGGTGGAGTCAAGAACTTTGAAAATGAACAAGTAAATAGATGATTAGATGAACAATATATATATTCTCAAAAGACTAAATAATGTTGACAAATGTTGGTCTTTGATAAAGACGAATATTCACTTCCACTACATTCTTTGAAATAGTTATATTATAGATGTATCTATACATATCAGAAATACATATATACTGAAATATGTAATTTTGTGTTCAACTGAGAATTGTTTAATCTATTAGAAATTACTGTAATTTTACAGATTTTTTSATGTTTGAATTTTTTGTTATTAATCAGACTTTATGAAGACTTTTGTCTCTGACTTCTTCAAATAACTCAAGTGCAAATATAGGTAMTTGTGTTAGATCTATATTGTAGCCTTTGTAATATTCCAAATTCTAATAAGAAACAAAAAAWTGCAATTGTATCAATTCTTTTCCCCCTTTTACTCCGCTATAGGATGTAGTGTATTTCACATGAAAAAATTATTTATTAATAAAAACTATATAACTTTCTATAGACCATGGGCATATATTAAATCAATGTTCACACTATTTACTAAGAAATAYGATGGCTAAGGTGTTCCATTTATCATTGACTCAGAATGAGATTTATCTTGGCAAACATTAACTGTCTTTRAATTTGATATGTAGTCTAAGACAAACTATGTTGATTAACTTCATTTCAGAGTSAATGAAAGGAGACTGAAGATACATGACCATAAGATACATGGAAAGAATAGACATTTTCAGGTGTACTTTTTCAGTAGATCATTTAATTTAGAGGAGGATGATGAGAAGCAAAATGAAACCTATCCTTCAAAAGTGTCATTAACCTAAAAGCGTATCTGCACTACAACATAGGTAAAAAAAGAAAGGATCCATGTGTSCCACTAATAAAGTCTTAAAAATTCATTAGATTCTCAATAAATAACTGGTGAAAGACCATGGAAGATAGCATTCATGCAAGTCCTGGAAGATGCCATTGTCCTGAATTTTCTGCAGCATAAAGTGTCTCAAAGATTTGTCTATGACCTTGTRGATATTAACTTTAAGAAAGCAACTACTGTATTTCCAATACGTATTGAAACTCAGCATAAAAATTGGTTTTCTGTGAATTAACATTCACTTCAGTAGTAGATCCATAGTAGATCCATGGTAGTAGCAGATCCATAAGCATGGAACTTAACCTGATTATTTGTCAACTTCATGACCATGATTGAATAATAAATACAAAGTATTGCAAGAAGTTGAAGTGCTTCATTCTGAAGCTTTCTGAGTCTTGTTTGAATTACTTTCCTTTTTTCAAATATTCTTCAGACTTGTCACCATAAATGAAAGGGAAAAATGAGAAATAAATATTTCTTTGGATACCAAATTTTTACTCCATTTTCAATGATCTCAAGAAATATTTTTAATATTGCTGTCTAAATTTGGGGGAAATACATGTTCCATTAAAACACGTTCCACTTTTTATCCAAGCATTTTTACTAGTGTTTGACTTTTTACCTATAAAAACAATCTTATTTTCATGTAAATTAAAACAAAAATCAAAATCTGCTTAATAATGGCCTTATCAAGCAGAATTATTATACAAGGGTCAAAGAAAGTGCAGGTAAAACCAACACCCTGAATCTGTGGAGAAGAACTGTGGCTCTTCAGAAAAGTGAAATGCTGGTCCAAGAAGAATGAATCCCAGCCCCTAACACATGCAAGGGGTATTTCATGTAAAATTGGTACTCAAAGAGGTGTTGATAAGAAAACTCAGGCTCTGCATTCAGATATTTTGGATGAATATTCTTACATTTAGGTGACTTAGCCTTAAACTACTCTCTCCAAAGAGAGTTCAAACTGCCTCTCTTAAACAACAGCCTTTAATAGGCAATAAGGTCCTGAAAAGAATTAAAGATTATTCTTAAGAAGAGGAGATTCATAGGATTGTGCCTCTCAGGCTGCATCTTTCCCAGTAAACATCAAAGTCAAGTCATGGCCTTCAACTTGGGCACACTTCACTCTGACTGCCTGCATGCTTTTCASTGTGTTTTGTCCCGTGCCAGATATCACGCTCCCAGAAGAGCTCTAGCATGGTCTGCAAATAACGTGGTCAAGGCCACCCTGCTCTGAGATGGAAGTAAATCATTCCCCAGAAACGTGAATCAGTATTTCACACACCTGTGAGGACATAGGGAAAAATCCTGGCCTCTTTTACAACATGCAAACATAGTTTAAGAGAAAAAGASAAAACGTTTTCATCCTATGCTAAGGATAGCCATAAACATTTGCTGATTTGTAAAAACACATCTTTAAATGTGTGCAAAAGTTCAAGGTCAAAAGMTGATTGATTACACAATTAAACATCCCCATAATTAGGCAGCACTGAACACAAGTGTTTAAGAATCTAATTTTGGATTCAGGTCTTGTAAATTCCATATGTAATTAGCTTCAGTAAACTTCCCAGACTTTTTTTATTTTATCAAATATCGACTTTCAACTTGTTTTGCACTCACAATAGCTGAAACACTACACATTACACTTTTGTGACATTTATGTTTAGTAGACATTTCCCCATCAACACGGTAGATGCTAAGAATGAGATTTTGCAACGCTTGCCTAAAAGCATCGATCATCTAACAGCATGGGGAAGCCAGGCACAGAAAGTGCAGCAAAAGTTTCTTAGCTTGTAGTGGTACCACACTACCTTCTCAATCCTGTGTGCTGTTRTGGAGTGGGTGCCTACAGGGCCCAGTTCTATTACGTATGTTAAAACTATATGTTACTGTAATAAAATGTGCATAAATGTATCTCTGGATTTGAAAAGTTTATTACACAGACATCTAAGAACTACTGCTAAAGAAGTCCTTGTAAAACATGAATTTGTAAACTTATCACAAAACCTAATTTTGCAGGTCCTTATATAAATTTCCATAGAGTATCAATTCTCTGTTCAGTCAGGGATGATTTTTCAGCATGGTACTCCACAGTGTTTAATTTTTGCCCAAATCAAACATACCTACCTCCATAAATCCTTTATGATCTTTTCTTGTCTAAAGCTTCATATGCSTCGTGCATCTCTCTGCCCTGTTCCATAAACAATTCATAGAAACATCATGAGCTATGACCTTTCAATGTACAAAACATATTAGAATTGCTTTGTTGYCTTCATGGTACTAATATATTTAAATTGTACCAGTGGATTTTAATAACTTAGTTGTGGTGTCACATATAGGAACACTACAAGACAGTGATATACAATTAAAAGGATTTGTGGTTTTTGTGTTTACTCTTTACAGCAGTTGTTAACTATTTTATATGGAAGCTACACTCTTTAGATGTGTGTTTTAACGCAATATTATTTTGATTTTTGTTTAAGTTAATTAYATCTATTTTTCCAGTATATTTGGCACATTCTATTCTATAAATGGTTTCCCTTTTAAAATTTCATCCTATGCATGCATGATTGGCTATAAGTAAACAGATATATATATATTATATATAACATCTATATATATATATTATTATATATTATAATATATATTATTATAACATATATATATGTATTTTATTTTAGCAAAATTACCTATTATCTCGGATTGATACAAAACTGTAAAAAAACATAGAAATTTCTGATACAGTGGAGCTTTTAGACCAAATTTAGATTTTCTACTGAACATAGATGCATGTATTCAAAATAATAAACCTGATTGTCCTCTATCACCTGCTTCTTGACAGTGAAGCACAAAAAAAAAAAAATAGTTGAATTGAGAGACACTTTAACTAGAAGTTTCCTTAGTTTCTTTGAGATGTGCTTCTGCATGTAACAGAGTTTTTTCTGAACTGGTTAGAGCTTAGAAGTCCTGTGAGTTACCTGATGTGGCTGAAGTATACAAAAATTATATTAGTATGAGCTACTTTTGCAAACAGCTATTGAAAGTATATATATCTGTGTGGAAATGTATACAAAGATGAGTTGATCTACTCTAATTATTAAAAAAATCACTGGTTAGAAATTCAGAAAATGGTGCAAAAAATGTTTTGGTGGGTTTTTTTCTACYTGAAGAGGTTTTGTACTTGCCATGGACATACATGTTATGATAAGATACTCAAGGTTACTATCAGGTTTTCTACTGCACAAGACCCAGCAAAATAAAAAATTCATAAAGAAAGGAAAAAAACCCCAAGAAATGTAGGGATTAGAATAGTTGATATAAAAGTAGAAGAAAAAGCACAGGCTTTAAATTCCACTGGTTAAAACACAGAAGCTGTCCCATGAATTGGCACTAGATTTCGGCTCCCACCCAGGTTGGTAAGGTCTGTAACTACTAAAGCTACAAAGCTGTGCTTCTTTTTACGTTTTCTTTGTATGAATCAATGATTCTTGAATTATGTTCTGCACAGTGGAACCATCCTAATAGACTTAGTAGCTTACACAATGGTTAGGGCACTTAAGTGGAAAATTGAAATGTGGTTTTTAATCTACTCACTCATAGAAAGGAACTGGACCTCTATCTCACTCTTTGTATGCAATTTTTCTTTAACATAAAGGCAGTTGAAAAAGCAGGCAGATTCACTACTGGATTTAAAAGCCCCAAACAATAAAACCACAACAAGCCAAAAAACCCCCCGAGTTTTGCTCAATTATTTGGAAGACTGAAAGTAAGTGGGTAACTGACTTTACCTGGAAACTACAGACTATTAAAAATATCTTTTTGTMTGTCTTCTGAGTGAGGTTTTCAAATGGAAGACTTAAGCTTTGCATCTATACCCAAARTACTGTGACCATTAAATTTAAGCATATTCTTGCTCAGGGTTTTGAAATATCTGGCCTGTAGTCAGTATCTTTAATGTTCCTCTTCTGRCCCACATTCACTATTAATGGGCATTGGATATGATTAAGCTTTATTTGAGGTTATAGTCTTTACCAGAGTGAAGTGGAATTATATCTGCTGTGTGGCAAGATGGCTTGTCAGTATACACATTTATCAGGTATAGTGATAAAGATGCAACTTACAATTTTGCAGCAGCAGTAAAATCCCCTGGGTAATGGCAAAATGTAATGACATAGATGCTGAGCGAGGTGGTGGCACCTGAGAATAAAGGGATAGCTTTATGAAGGGAGAGGTATAAAAATATACACATCACAGTGCTTGAGTCTCTGTGAAAAATTTTTGTAACTGTTATCAGGGATTGCAGTATAGAAAACCATACCCTTGCACAAGAACATAAAATTAAAATACATTTATGCTGACAATTTATATTTATATGTTATCTGACCTTCCATGAAAGATACAGAGCAAACTATTATTGGTTTAAACCCAATATACAGAAACTACTACTATATTTAAGATATTTGAAAATACAGGTACATTTTTATGTGCAGTCATGATACAGTTTCAAAAGTGAACTAGTTGAATCAAACATAGCTACCTAAAATGATAAAAATCAAAACCATCCAGATACAAAAAAAAMCCCAAAAACAACAACAACAGTAACAACAACAAAATCAGCAGTGCATGATAATTCTGATTTTTCCAAAACTTGTGTTGGCCGTTTTCCATATCTGAGGCAATGGCTGGGACAAATTCGAGAAACATAAACCGTAAAATTTACATAATAAAGACCAAACACACACAAATTTCATAATATATTACTTACAATGGGTTATGATAATCATATTCCTCGGAATAAACATGTCAAGGATATCTTACATTATAAAAAGGGTAAATTGCATTGTCTTAAAAATAGCAATATTTTCCCAGTTGGTTATATTTCATTAACACAGCATGCTCATTTGAGGCCCTTGAAATGACATTTAGTAGGAAGACAAGATTTTCAATRTTGAAACTTTTGGCTTTGTTTTGGGGTTTGGGGTTCTTTTTCTGTAAAAACTGCAGACTGAAAAGTGGTTAATTTCCCTTATTGAAAACCATGTAGGTTTTGATGGTAACTGACATAAGACAAATCCATTTTCATGAAAAAAACAAAACAGGATTTAAATTTCTATTATTTGATTGAAAGAATTGTCTAGCTAAAGTAATATATTTCAAAAGCTTTTTTRCTTTTTAGCTCTTCTGTTAAGTTATAAAGCTGCAGTTTTAGAAACCAGACACAGCTCCCACTTTGTGGTTAAAAAAATAGGGTACTGTAATACACGTAGCTTTGGGGAAAGACCTGGATATTTTTTATTGTTCTATAACCCATCAGAACATCTTCTGCTGATTTCTCTGAGGAACAGTTAAATTGAAAGCCTGAATGCAAAAGCAAACACCTTTTGTTACATGTATTAGGATAGAAGTTCTATGCATTATTGTATGCAATATCTTCTTAAGAAAGTCAATTTGGATAATTTCTGGTAGTGAAACTACTGTCCATGTAGTAGCCATAGATTTAGCTAGGGGAAGACAACAGGTTTTCCAATACTGGGASAAGACATGCTTTAGTCAAAAGGATATCAAAATTGTGCTGTTCATCGCAGTAAATTAATGGCTTGTTAACAAAATGTCACTGCAGAGTTTGAGAAGCCAGCTGTCAGAAAGCTGGCTTCTTGATTGCTTCCATGTTACCTATTTCTAATAATTTTGCCTAAGCAATTTTAAAGAAATAATTGTTCCTTTGGGGTATTGTGGGGTTGCTTGTTGGTGGTTGAGAGAGGGGCTCTTCTCCAAAGGGGGGGGGGGCGGGGGGGAAGTGTTCTCCTTTATATTTTACTTTGTAATCACAGGGAAAATTAGTCTATGTAATTCTGCCTGCTGACAGATTGTTCACATTCCTTGAAACAATGAAGTATCATGATACCAGTGCATCATTTTGAAGATGCAGAAGGAGCATTTTTGTTAATAACCTGGATGTGGTCAGAGGTAATTTCACATTGCAGATAAACTGAAAGGCTTTTGTTTCTGTTTCAGATCAAAACCACACTCCTAAGATTTATAGAAAAAAAARGTAGTCTTGCAGAAAAACTGTTAAAATCTTTAATGTAAATGAAAGATAATTTTAAATGTTTGCTTCTGCACTGCAGGTTTAACAGCTAGTGTGTTTCAAATTGCAGTAGCTGACTTTTTTGTGAGCAGCAGCATTAAGTACCAAAGTATTTTTATTTGTTAGATTTTTTCAGTTATTTGCTGCCATTATAAGTGAAATGAACTTTAAAATCATGTGTTAAATTTGCACTGAAAGGAGAATCAGAGAAGAGAAGAATGAAAATGTTCATACTCTGGGTCCAAAACTCAGGAGTAAAAATGTAGCACAATGAGCAGATAAACTGTGAATGCTTTTCAGAAATTTCTGTGGTAAGAAGTGATGCATAGTGGACAAAAAGCCAATAGAAATAATGACACAGAGAAAATGGAGCAGGCAATCAATAAGAAACAAGCCCTTATTAATGTAAAATGATGAAAAGTGTACTGCATCGAGGACATGTTTTCTCAAATCTGTTTTCCTAGTGTAGCAATGATTAAAAAAATAATAATAATAAAAAAAAAACACAAAAAAACAAGGAAAAATTGGAAGGATCCAAAATCAGAATGGAGAATTTACTGAAGGCATGAGGAAAAATGTGAAGCAAATCTAAATTTTCAGTTGTTTCTGCTGCATAGTACAGAAGGTCTACAAAAAAATCTGTGGAGTTGCTACCACCCT
>QVAJ01000040.1:2211685-2237458 GCA_003546035.1 Mixornis gularis | reverse complement strand
CATTAGCTGCTACATAAAGCAATACAAATTAGGAGAATACCTAATATCCCTAGCAGAATACCCTCTACAGTTCTAGCATTTATATATGTTTCACTAAACCCTTTCACTACATCCCACCTGGAACACAGATTGCTTGAATTCAATTATRTTACAGCATATTTTGAGCCTGTTTCCCTAATAGTGACAACGCTGATTTTCCGTTTTGTCATGATGGAAGATACTAATTTCCCAAAGAATTGTGCTATCATACCTTTGCAAAGGGAAGCATGACCTTCCACTATTTATTTTTTGACTTAGCTAATCATCTTCAATTCACAGTAATTCAGAGTTGGAAGGGACCACCCACGAAGATCATCAAGTCCAGCTCTTAAGTGAATGGCCCATGCAGGGATTAACCCCACAACCCTGACTTTCTTATCACCTTTAGAACCATGCTCTAACCAACTGAGCTAATCTCGGGCTCATATCATTGATAAACATGCATGTCTGGAAAGCAGGAATCCCATGAACAAATGGCATAGGCCTAGATGAAAAAGCAGGCTTTTTGAAAAAAAAAACAAACAAACAAACACCACAGTAAAAATTGGTACGGTTTGAGAGAAAGGAGGAAGCAGCTTCAGGGGAGATAAAATTTGATAAAAAATTTTAAACTATTTTGGTTCAGGGGTGAAATGACTCATAGAGGTTTACAACAGAGTCCAGAAGAGATAATTACATATTAATATTTCATTACTAAACAGGACACTAAACAATTTTGTGAGCTCCTATAGTTGCATCCCAGAGCTGCTTCACCRGCTAGCTCGCTCTCTGGCAACTATATAAGGAAGGTTTGGTGGGTCCGAACCTCAGGCTGAAGCGTGGTCAACAGCATGGAAGAAAGAGTGGACTCTGCTTGGGTTTCACCTGGCTTCATTCCACCCGGTTACCTGCCCATGAGCAAAAGCCAAGAGCAGCCCCTCTGTCCCCACCTTAAGTACAGGGGGYRKACACTGAGCAGGGGAGAACTTGGAACCAATCCCAGGGGAGGGAGGGTGTGACCCAGAAYGGGGAAATTTAACCGAACAATGAAAGAAGGTGGTACCARGGTACCTTGCTGAATCCTAGGGCTTTTCCCCCAGAATCTTCCAGATCTTACAAGGTGATTGACAAGGCCTATCACAAGGGAAACATCGTTGGGGGATTTGGGGGTGGGGGTGTAGGAACAAGCCATTACAAACATATAACAAAACATGCAAAACATTAGAAAACCCAAAATGTGCACCACAACAAGCTCCTGAGACCATTCCTATAATTACACTCAAGTACTTAAGGAGAAAATTTTTTGCAAAGTCTCCATCATAGGAGTACGTACCTACCTGGAGATTCTTTCAACTTTTCCATATTTCAGATCTTAAGTGAACAAAAATTTCAAACCATATAACTTTCTCAAGATCTTTTCAGCACCTTTTGTTTAATCACATTCATGAAGTTCTGTGCAAGTACAGGTTATTTTTCTAGGCAATGATTTACACACTGTTTCTGCTTCTGACAGCTGTAGGTAAAATAACTATAAGAAGGAAACTAAAATGCAATGGAAAATAATCATTGCTGTATCATGGCAAGGTGATAGTTTTTACTTAATTCATTAAAATACAGATCCTTCTCGACAGACCATTTAGAAATCTTCAGCATCATAGTCTAGAAGGACACAGAGGATTTTCCAACAGCTCTAACACGACTGGCAAGCCTTTCTATTTTCCTTTCGATTTACCCCTTTCTACTCTTGCTTTATTTTCTGGATATAATATATATATTTAAATATTGAACCTCTTGCATTGGCATTATTTATTCTGCTCCCTTMAGAGAAAATATACTTCTAGTTTTAAAGCTTTCATACATATTATATTTTAAATACAATCTAGTAGCAATTTATAATTCCTTGTTAAAAAAAAAAAGAAAAAGAAACTTAACTTTGTGTTGGGAAACACATTAATACTTTGAAGAAACTTCTTAAGAAAATCCTTGGAATAATTAAATTGTCAACAGCTGAAAGCATCAAAACCAGGTTTTGCTGTTCACCATAATTGCCTCAGCAGGAAAAAAAAACTATCAATATTGCTTTCTGAAGTTCAATGCAGTTTCCATTCAGTGCACTCTTACTTTGATTTTCTAATATATTACTTTGAAACCTATGAGCTGAGACACTCATTACTTTTGACTACAAATGGCTGCAAAATTGATGGGAAAGCTGATTTAGACAGCACACTCAATAAAAAGCCCCTTCKAAGATGTTTTAATGACAAAATCTTGGTGACCAAGGATCCATGTGTCTTTCCTGCCTAATATGAAAACAGAATTCTGTTTTCCAATTTTTGCTTCCCACAGAGACAGAAGTAGATTTGAARATTAGTCACATCTCCAACATAATCATATTCACTTTAAAACCTGCAGTACACATAGAAATCTCTCTCAGAATTATTTTAAATACTTCCTTATAAAGGTGGTTGYGTATGTTGGAAATAGAGTAAAAAAAAAGAAAATAGAAAAATTAGATATAGGAGACTAAGAGAATAAAAATGCAGAGGCAATTTCTGCACATAAACCATAAGTATACCAGAGATAGAATGGCCAGAGACTCAAAGCAATAAACAAATATTTATATATATTCCAAATAAATATTTATATATTATTCCATTTATGTATTTTCAATCAGCTAAAGCAATCAGGATAATAAACATAAGGAACCCTGAATTTWCTGTACAAGATTATTTGCAAAACTTATTGAAATTAGATTTACCTAGATTATTTGTAGAGAGGCTTTGTCTCTGTAGAACTATTGAATCTATATTTGAATTCATCCTTTGAATAATCGCACTTTTCTCCACTCAGAAAACGTTTATTATTTTTTTTTTTAATACAGAACTGAATGAGCATAGCTTTCTTAGAAAAGAAAGGCCTTATTACCTTAAGCATTTCCATAGTCATTGCAACTGGAGTATTATGCATATAGAAAAGGAATGGCACAATTAGTTCAGAGATGAAGAATACAGTTTTATCTATTTCTATACACTGGAAGAGTAGACAGAAAGATTTTATATCTGTACAACAAAGGAMATCATAAGAATATTCCAAAATTTTCATCACTCAAAACATCCTCTACAATATGAGGTATTTTTGTTCACCTCTTGAAGGGTTCTTACAGAAGGCAGAATGCTGATGTAGAGAGACAAAATACRCATTTTATATGTTCCAATTAAAAAAAATAGAATCTATATAGAGCTGTGCATTTTTTTCAGTTGTTTTCAATACATTAGAACCAATTAGGATAATTTTCTGGTAGTATGTCTTGTTCTCCATGCCTTGTAGTAAAAGGAAGAGTTATTAAAAAAAAAAAAAATGAAKGCTGAATAGTCAGTTGCAAATGTTTAAAATATAGTTTACTTACTTTTTACCTTCAATGTTTATCATTTAAAAATAAGTACAACCTGTTCTTGCAAAAAAATACTTTTATTGCTTCTGAAGGAACCAAGACGGTGTCAGATGGGTTTATATTGATAGGATGGACAAGGCCTTTTACTGCATACTATCCTTAGTACTTATTTGGCCACAAACTTACCATTTTAGTGTCATAATGAATGTGTTAGACATAGATATCCTGGTGAAATATTAATATATGTATAATTCATAATTGTGAGCAACCCTATACTTAGCATTTCAATCATATATGCACACGAAGCTTGTAGACCCTTAGAGTTATATCTTTTATTTTGAGGCTAAATTTCATTTTTAGTGAATCACCAGGTATATGAAGTCTCAATGTAATCAGTGAAGAATGTCTAATTATTTAGATTTTGCTCTAAATATTGGTRAGTCTCTTCCTGGAAAATGCTGGGACCTATGTCTTTTTCCATTCTCTACACTGGATTTACTGTGTTTCAACCCTTGCATAATGAGATACCTTTAAAAGGATTATAAGGTATAGCTAAAATAAGGGTCTGAGCTTTACCCATTTAACCAGGTTAGTTAACACATATTATTTTATTCCAACAAACAAAACAATAAGCTATAAAAAAGTGACTTGTAATGWTTCACAAAATTTGTGATATTTAAATAAATATATAATTTATGAATGACTGTTAAAATTGAGTTAAAAAACCTTTGTCATACACCAKCAAACATATATACATTGGTTTATTTCTGTAATTTTGTGATAGGGATAATTTTAATTTTTTTTTWAAAAAACACAATATTATCYGCTTTGYATTTATTTCCTGTGCTTTGAGTTTTCTGAAACCTGATGTTGTGCATCATCAACACACAAAACACAGCATTTGAAACACATCATTTGGACTACTGAAATTTACTGGGTTTATCTGTCAAACCTCTAAAGTGATTTTGTAATTGTTGCATATACTGCAAAAGAAAACCCAAAAACAAAACAGCAAACAAAAGAACAAAAACAAAACAAACAAACAAAAAAATCTAAAAAAACACCTAAAATGTATTGCACGAATATTTTTTTTCTTCTATGTGATTCTGCCCATTAAGCAATTTTTTGAACATCCCTTATAAACTATCATATTTTACTGCAGTATTAGAAAGGATCATTACAAAATTATGCTAGAGGCTGGATTTGTACCAAATAATTAATCTGTTAACAAAAGATAATATAATTCCTTGAATCTAGACAGATGGCTTATGATCCAGTTTATCTTTTAGTCCAAGAAAATTGCTGCATTCTTAGGTTTTATTTAATTTGATTGCTCATATTCCACCTCTATTTCTCTTCTAATGTTTTGTTGGATTTGTTCCTCTCAAATAGAAGTCTTTTTTGACAAAAACATAAAATAGAACAGAAAGTCAAGAGAAATTTTCCCTATATAAACAATTTATAAAACTAGCATTTTTTCTATAAACRTGGGTAAGATACGGATAAGAGGAAAAATTTTTTCAATAGGACATTGTCCTAAGAAAAGTTTAAACAGAGACATTGTGGAGTTTTATCCTTGGTGACACTTAAAATCCTACCAGGCACAGCCCTGARCAGGCTGCTCTAGCTGACCCTGATCTGGGCAGGGATTGGACTACCAGATGTCCACATGCCTCTTCCAAACAAAATTGTCCTGGCTCTATATCCACGGAAGTCTTTTCTCTGCAATCCTGTAATACCACAAAATATCTTGACGGGGAATGTATCTTTACAGAGAATGCCCCATGAGCATCTTGTATAATGGCGTTGAAAGTAACATTTAAATCAGCATGAAATTTGAAGCTGTAGCAAACATTAGCAAATATTCATCCATACTCAAAAACTTTAGATAGTCTGTGTAATTGGGACAACAGATGATAAAAGTAGTTCTGTACAAAAAAAAAAATTAATTGGACAACAAGCTGCTAATGCTGGGCAATTTTTATGGAAAGAAACAGTCACTGAAAAAGTTTTACATTGCTATCCTGAAAAGAAAAAAAACCCAAAAACAGTAAACTCAACCATTCTGCAAGTGACAAAGTGGGGGAAACATACTGTGTTTACAGTCACCTTGTTTTATTAGTGGGGGAATACTGATTTTACCCTGTAAGATTTCAAATTTCACAAAGTAGACTTATTCTCTTAATGTCAATATGCCAAATTAAAAGTTAATGTTAATGCTATTACTTGTATGATGCTCTTGCCGTTTCATTTATCTCATAATAACTCACTGGCTCTTCTTTACTACACCATGATTAGACAGGGAGCTACTATGAATGGAAATGACAGTAAGCAAGACAACAAGTGTAGCTATCAGGGGTGTTTTTTGCCTAGAGACTCTGAAGTCGTCAGAAACCCAAAGTCTTTTTACACAGCTGGAAGAATTAGTTCTTCCCCTCTATACTACACATTGTACACAAAACTGTGTACATATGCATGTGCATGCATACATGTGCACTTATATATATATACAAGCTCACACAGATACACATATGATTTTGCTTTTATTTTTCTTTTCTGGGACTTATTTCCATGTCCCAGAAAAGCAATTTTCTAGGAATGATGTTCACTGCAAAAAATAATAACAGACTTCAGCATCAATGTCAGAATCCAACACTCTCCGACAAAGTACTTCACTCATGGAGGGTGTACTACTTAAGATCAAATTCACTTATTTTAAAGATAGCTGATATTACACGATATTTCTGATTTATGTGTGGTAATATGYTTGATACAGAGTGATACAATGACAYGACAAAATGCATATTACACTTAGCAAGATACAGCAATTGCAATATGCAATTCAATCACCATAACAATGGSATTCCCATTACTGGTCTTCATGATATGCTCACTCTCACAGTGCTGGGCAGATCCAGTCACCAGAGGGGAGCACATGTGTGTAAACCAGCTAAAGCCCCTTGATCTCATCAGAATTCTTGTCCTACTKGTGTGGTTTTATAGGCTGTGTTGGGCTGACCTGTGTACATACACATCCTCCTTTTGGGTCTGGCTAAGGAGGGGAGACATTCACAGTCATTTGAGTGTGAATGAACAGTGAATGAACTCAGGGAGACACATTTACAGCAGCAATTGATACACCCTAACACAAAAGCCACCCTCAGGTTGTTGACACTGACACAAGCTGTTGTTGAACATAGAACGGTGTCACTAATTTCAGCAACAATATATCTGCCTTTTTCAGATTAAAATTTGTAAAGCCTTCATAATGTAAAGTAGGTAATTAATGTAACATAGAAGAGTTTTTCCAAGCGGAAGGCTAGTCTGACAACTTGAAAAATCTTCAAGAAGAAGGAATGGTAATCCTTTAATTGAAAATAGAGTACAGCTTTATTCTACCCTGATGTCTTCAGAATCCACAGGCAYACACTTTCAGAAAACTTCTTGTTTCTATGAACAGCTCAGCTATTATTAAAAAAAAAAAGGGCAATTACAAACAATCATACAAATTACTAAGCTACGCAGCATGTCAGCCCAGAGGCCCATCAGTCTAGCATTCTGTYTTAAACAGGAGCTGAAAGGAGACTAATGTGAAACAGCATAGTAATAGGACCCACACGCAGGGATATTTTCGCAGACTATTCTGCAACCCTCCAGCAATCTGCAAATTCACAAGCCTGAAGTGATATTTTTGTTTTCTAATGGCCATCAAGGGAATTATTTCCTCCATARATTTATAATAACCATAATGCCTTATGACAATGAGAACTGCACCTTAATTTTACACATTGAGAATCTACCAAGAGGCAGTAGGACTGATTTCTGCTATCCTTTAAATAGTCAATAGCTAGATCTGTGTTACTATGCACTACTTCTCCCTATACAGACTTCTGTCCTACTCTRCAGATTCCTAATTCATTCATTCAGTGTTATTGTCCTTAGCTATCTTTCATTGTTCCTGTAAGAAAAATATTTTAAAAATTACTAGCTACATTCATGCAGATGGTATGACTGATATACTCTGATAGATTTTCAGAACTGGTTTAACCTAACAGCAAGGAAGTGATTCTTAGACCCAGATGAATTTTTTTTGATCAAACTACGTGAGATGGAAACTTATTCCAAAGTATTCAAAGAAAAATGAGAAGAGAATAAAAAATGCTTTCTACAACACAGTTCTTATTTTTTTTATAGCTCATGCTGTCAGCAATGTTCAAATAAGAATAAAAGATTCTCTTTGCCTTGTAATGGAGCTATTTGTCATTTATTTTTTTTCTGATTTTATTTTCAATATAACTTTCAAGCATACAAGTAGCTACCACAAGGTTAATCATTGTATTGCACTCAGGCAGCTGGTTTGATGTTGCACTTTTTCATAAGCTACCTATATGATTTAGAAGCTTAATTCCCACTTACATTAAATGAAACAGTCCTGTGAAAAAGACAACAAGAAGACAACAAGATGGTTGTCATGCCCACATAAAAATAAAATTCAGAATTCTACCCATAACTGTTACAATTATTTTCTTGTGTATATGAAGCTATAAAATATTTTTTTTTCTTAGAGGCAATTACTATTTAATTATTAATATAAAAAAGAAGATCCTTAGAAGGGGAAACTGGAAATGAAGACATATGTACCCCATAGCTGTAATCTGATGAGTTTGGCAATACCTGGGTTATGTGGATTGAGGTTAAAGTTTCTACTTTGATTATGGAGACAAAGTTTGAACCTGAGGCTACAGSTGTATTTTATATTGCTGAATAAAACAAAGGCAGGCATCAGTCTGTGGTTCCAGRCATAAGTGACATGGGTAAACCCAAGTTTAAACTAGGTAGAACTCAAGTCTTTTAACCAACTGGGGGCACAGTCCACAATATTCTGTCATTAGTCCAAATTTAATCTCAGTTCTTGCAGTACTGATACCCCAGCTCTTGATGCATTGTCTTTTGACCAAGGTCATTGTCACAGACAAACTGCCAGCACACTGCCACTTAACATCCTGACCCTTTACTGATAGCAGCAGCATGAGCAGGATGCCATCTACACTATCCATGTGATGTGATACTCTCAAATCACTCTGGTGGAGTCTAAAGGCAGTGAAAGTCATGTGTATTGGAGGCATTTGCATGTTGGCTGTTGCTGCCAGATCACCATGGCACTAAGTGTCCCAGGCACTCTGTCAGAGCCCTGGCATCACTGATGATCCTGTATTTGCCATCAGCGATTGGGTGAGTTGTACACTCATGCCTGTTCAAAATATCTGAAATGTAATGATTGCATTGTACACATTAAGCAGTGCTTCTAAAGAAGAAGACATATGGTGTGAGTCTCRGGGCAAGACTCCAGAGGACATGAGGCCACATGAGAGTACAAAAGCAATCTGACATTAATGGGAGAGGACGATGTAGAGATGAAGGGGTCACTCCTGTTGAACAGGCGTTCTGTTGCCTTTTGRAAGCTGTAACTGAAGGGAACTGTTCTCCAAGCTATGCCCATTATTTTCTTGGAAAACCAACTGAAACAGCTTGGTGAAATTGCTTGGAAGTGTGCATCGAGTGCCTGATCTCATTCACTGATGCTGTTTTTTCCTGCTCAGACCCACTTCTAATGTTTGAYGGTGTTATCAAGACCCCAGAATGGT
The DNA here is from genome assembly GCA_003546035.1 of Mixornis gularis. Lineage (NCBI taxonomy): Eukaryota > Metazoa > Chordata > Aves > Passeriformes > Timaliidae > Mixornis > Mixornis gularis. The sequence goes on along the minus strand of QVAJ01000040.1, from coordinate 2,228,404 downwards.
TTAGTGTCACCAAAAGAAACAATCCTGTTCCCTTCAAAACCTCTTTACTCCTCTACTTTCTGCAAAATTCTTTCCCTCATGCAACTGCACACCTTAGGCCCAGGTTCTTAAATGTTTTACTGACTGAAGTTCCAAAGGAACATCGAGAGTTTTGATTCTGTTTGACAGCTTTTGTTGCTTAGGGGATTTTTGATTTCTTTTTATATTGGACATGTTGATTAAGGAGAGAGATATTACCACAAAAACATTTTGAAACAGTTCAATTTTTTTTCATCACCAAGATGAATTTTTAATGGGCTGCTTTGAAAGAAAAAAAAAAAAAATCTGTGTTGCCCAGAAAAAATGAAAATTACGCTGCATATTGCTTGTCTCTTGAATTTTAAGAATAGAATATAGMTATGGAAAAGATAAATGACTTGACTTACATCCCAGCTGCAGTTCATTGATTTCCTTTTTAGTCTAAAAATTAACCTTTAAAGACCCAGAACTGTACTATATCTTAGGAGAAAGTCACCTATGGTAGGGATATGACTGTCAACACAAGAAGAGCAGTAAAAATGGTTTAAGTCATTAGGAGTAAACGCTGTAACTGTGTATGTGTGACAAACAAACAATTTACTGCTAATTACAAAAACTGAAAACCAACTAACAAACATTTCTGCATTTATTAAGAATTTAAATTCTTCTATYTGGTCTGGAATGAAAGAACAGCTAAACTATACATGGTTAACATCYACTGACTATCAAGACAACTCCAATAATTATAGCTTTAAAATTGAAAGGAAAACTAAARAATAAATGATATAGCACATGAAATAAAATTAAACAGAATTAAATTCTTGTATTTTTTCATAATTTAAAAGAAAAATATTATTTTATATAGCAACAACAATATGTTTTTATAAATATATATTTTAGGATTTTAACTTTCTGCAACATCTACATTAACTTTAGTTTTTACTTTTCAAAGGTTTTGCATTAAAGAAGAACAGGGTATGAATATTTTTAGTAAAGSATTAAGGATTTACACCAACAGAAGAGTAAGGATTATGAAATACTAATTATAATTGAGTACTTATTAAGCATTCCAAGCACCACTAGTATTTCTAACACATAAGCCAAACTCTACTGATGTTAATTACATTAATCATCTCATTATCTTCTCTAGGACTGGCATAAACGAGTTAGACAATTAAGGTGGTTCCTTTTTTCACAGATATCTCTGTACAACATACAGATTAGTCCTKATGGGTGCATTGAAATAAAATCCCATTACTTTTCTAAATTGCTTAATTTTATTTTCCTACGGAGAAAGAGCAAATACAAAATTTCCGCAGTATACAAAATATAATTTTCTGTTTAAATTAACTTTTAGAAATTTTGATTGATGGAGGTTCTTTTTCTCACTTTTTTCTTTTCTTTTTWAAAAAAGKGCAAAAAATCTTTGATATGGAATTTTCTAGATGAACTCATACATCCTTAATTTATTCTGCAATACACTGGAAAATTTATAATGGAAAGTAGAATAATGTCCTATACAGTCAAAAGAAAGAAAAACCCCACACCACATAAAGATATCTGTGGTGACATGACCAATGATAACTCAATCCATCAAAATTCTTTTTAGCAGTGCTTGTCTCTTAGGATGCCATCTAATTCTTGCAGCTTTTTCAATGTATTTTRACTCAACAATTATGCTTCAGAGGCAATTTTTCATGTTCATGAGTCTCTGCACAACCAAATGTTTCTTGACATCTGCTCTTCCTTTTTTTGTCTCTTTTTCCCCTCCTCTCCTTGTGTAAATCTGACCTGCACTGGGTTCTTTTATTTAATTATGAAGCCAGGAATACAGTAATTTGTGKTTTAAGTCTGAGAAGCCTTTTTATTAAATAAACCTTTGAAATACTTATCCCTTCCCTTCAAAAATCCAAACAAAAATCCACCCAAAGCTGTTATTATTATTAGAGTGTGGGAATGTTTGAGAGAGACTTCAAGACAAATATTGGCAATTTACTGACAAGTTCACCTGGGTTGGGATATTCATAGGTATAAAAGAAATTCCAAAAATCAGTGAAAGATTGTATCACAGGACCAGGTTCCAAAACAAGACTGTACTGCTGCTATTTGTTGTAGTACCTTGGCTGATTTAAAGACAAATAAATGATATTTTGCAGGGCCCTGACTTTTTACATACATCCTTCAGAGAAAACAAACAAACAAAACAACAAAATCAGAATAGTCTAACAATATTCAAATTTTCCAATGGCTACTGTTTAGAACTGTGAGCACTGTATAGTCTATTAGAAAAAAAAAAGCAGAAGTATTTCAATAAAATAGAAAATATGAAACTTATCTTTGTTCATTTGTAATTCAACTAGATACATTTTTAGAAAAAATATCCAAGCTTGTCTGTCAGTACTCCACCTGATTATTTCTGTTGATATATCACCTCAAAGAAGTAATTTTTCTTTTTTCTTCTGCTTTAAACTGTTTTCTGTTATCACTTGTTCATTTTCTACATAGATATATATTCCTATATATATWTTTTCTATACATATGAATTTCAAACTACTCTGTAACTGTTTCAGTTAACCTGCCATAATGGAGTGTTATGTTTTAAACATTTTCTTCTTGTAATGAAGATGCTGGAACTGGCCATGCCATTCTATTATTATTTCCACCCATGAATAGTGAAGAAGTACCTTTCTCATTACTTAGTAGTATTCTCTTCATCCAATTTTTATTCTTTGCAAAACTCACACTGGCATAGTCATTTCTATTTCATTCAGATTGTATTGATTTGTTTTATTTCAGATAGCTCCAGAAAATGTAGGATATGTTTCCTTTCCTGTTTGAAATTTAAGAGCCCATGGAAAATGTCTGTTGCTGAAATTATTATTTCTCTTCAGAAGACACAAAGGCAACTCTTCTTAGAGTGTGCATCTTTCAGTTCTTCTGCTTCTTACAGCTAATATTGCAACATAAGTGCAACCTTTGAATTATAGTATATTATTAATGTGTTTGAAAAAAGTCCCTTTGAAGTCTGATGAAAAGACTACAGGGAGAACCTTTTACAATATTTCTTACATGGMTTTCTTTTATAATAATTGATTCTTGTTCACAAAATGGAAAATTCTTGTTGCCATGGCTCMTACAGGTTTTGCTGTTAATTTAGTATCAGTCTTGCTGAAATTCAAAATTGTGTTTTACTGATGTTTCATGCTGCAATGTTATTATTACCACAAATTTGGGGTCCCAAGCGGGGATCTCTCTGTATTAGCACTATGCTGAAAGAAGGAAACAAACCATAAGGAGATATTTCTTTATTTTTGGTGGTTTTTTCAACTTAAATGTATCAATATATATGTACCTARTCTCATGCATAAAATTATTGTGTTTCAGCTGTTATCATTTAACATCAGTCATATAGAAAAAAAAGTAGAATTCTCAAAGTTTTCTGAAATTTTTAGATCCTAATAATTTGGGTAGGTTTGCTTTTGCCTTTTACATTTTTTCTTATGACATTAGTAACTATTAGTGAATATTTGAGCATCCAAACCCAAATATTTCTGTTTCCTGAATATCTCATGGACTTAAATGAGACAAAGGAAATTCATTGCTAGATAGGAAAAAAAAATTAAAGGCATGATGACAAAGAAGAGCAGAGAAATGAAGATAAAACAAATAGTATAGATTAAAGCAGAAATCTTTTTTTGTTCAATAAATAGCTTTTGTTCAATAAATTCTGTAGCACTTAGTCCACAGATCAAGTTTTRTAAAGAGTATAAAGTAGTTGATAACACATTCTGTTTACCCCTCAAAATATGTAGCTTTTATGAAGTAGCTTTGACCTACATTCTGTAATATCATCAACTTCTGGTATTTGGAGAACAATTAGGCCTTATGTCTAATTACWGAAGTACAGCACAAAGAGTTTACTAAACATATTTGATGTTTAAACCATTAGCCTTTAATTATGAAAACACTAAAGAATCAGTTTTGATACTTATAATTGATTTTCAGAAGAAAATCCTCTGACAGTTGCATTTGAAGACTTAGTCCTTATTCCCTCTGCCAGCATTTGGTCCAAAGTGCTGCAGCACACAGCAATTCTGATACAAACATCAGTGGGGATTTCTTCAGTGTCTCTTGCTTGTTCTTCAATAAATAAAAATATTTGGGGTTTTTCCTAAGACATTATAACATGATAAAGAAAATCTGCTCAAATGAGATTTTCCATTGAAAAATCTCAAAAACATATTGGTGAAAAATATTGTTCAAATTTAAACAAAAAAAAATCAATAAATTGTATATTATATTCATTTAAGCATAACATTTTCCTTGAAGAAAAAAAAATATTCCTAAATTTTGCTCAGTGGTAGAATGTTCAGGAGTTCATTAAAGCCTTTAACTTTGGGATCTAATGGACCCAAATTTGCAAAGGGGAAATCAGGGATTTTTTGTATTAAATAGTCATCACGTGGTTGCACCTAAGTAGCAGGGACAAGTGTTAACTCATAGGGTCCATAAGCAGAGTGAACTATTGGTCACTTTTGCTTCTCATTTGCATTGTTTTCTGGTGTACCCAGGAGGTTTTTCTTGGCCAGAAACCAGTATTTCTTGTTCTCTGCCCCCAAAATTATCTCTGTGTACTACTAAACCAGGATTTTTATTTTTTTTTTAAGCCTAGGATATGCAATTCATACACAGTGAATTAAAAAATAAAWAWWAAAAAWWTGAAATTTGATTTATGATTGCCATGATTTAATCCYAGTAAGCAGCCAAKACCCACACAGCCCCTTGCTTACYYCYGCACCAGACTRAAGTGAGAGACAATCAGAGGATAAAAGTTAGGGAACTGCTAGGTTAAGATAAAGACATGCACAAAAGCAAAGTAAAGCAAGGAATTAATTCRCTGCTTCCCAYGTGCAGGKAAGTGTTTATYCATCACCAGGAGAGCAGRRTCCCATCTCATGYAACACTGACTTGCAAAAACAAATGCTGTCACTCCAAGTGTTCCCTCTTCCTCCTTCTTCCCCTCACTTTATATACCGAGCACATCATCATAYGTTCTGGAATAGCCCTTTGGCCAGTTTGGGTCACCTGTCCCAGYTGTGTYTCCTTCCAGCCTCCCATGCTCAGCAACAGCAAAAACATCTCTATATCATCAACCCTGTGCTCACCACAAATCCAAAACACAGCCCTATACTAGCAATAGTGAAGAAAAATTACTTCATTCCAAAACAGCACAGTGAGCTAAAATCWCAGACTTGAAKAGTAAAAAGAATAGGRTGTTMCCATTTTATAGAGCTCTSTTGCAGCAGCCCWCTTGTTAGAGGGTAGAAATGARCCAAGACAYAGACTCCCTATTTATCWCAGCATGAAAAGGGTCCTGGTTTATTCCTCTTTACAGYTCAGCCATCCTGACTCCAACCATYCACTGACWCKGGCTGCAGYWAGCTCCTRYTGTAGGTTTCCCTTGCAGCCTCTGACTGCTGGTTATTTCCTGCTAAATGGTGACTGCAGGTRTTGGTTTGCAGACTCTGACTRCAGGCTTTTACCCAGCTAGACTGTGACTGCAGGTTCCAMCAACAGGCTCTAACTGCAGACCCAGACTGACCTCMCAGCAGTGAYTCTCWCTCCCCAGGATCCTGCTTYRTGGTTCCCTCTTCCTCAAACTTCCTCCTCCTTCATAACCCTCCCTTACCACCTAATCCAYTCCCTTTTATCACACTTATCTTTATTGGCTGTAGCTGTGACTCATCAGGGCTGAGGCTGAATTGGGTAATTAACACAGCTGTTAYTTATCAAGGGCAAGGTCACCTGMATTCCCTTCTCCTACAGAGCYCTGAAAAACTGAATAAATATATCTGCACAGTGCTTCAGCAATCACTTTAAGCATCTGAAAACCAATGACATGTATACTAAGAAAMCACYTGTTTATTGCTRTTCTTCCTAACTCATATTAATTTCMTTTCATGTCATTMATTTCMCTTAAGTTGGCCATAATAGTTACATGGGTAAATACCAAAATAATCCCTGMTAGTAATGAAGTCTGTCAATGTATCAGCAATTTTGTATCTTATGCACTCTCAATAAAGTKCATTGAGAGACAGGAAGTTAATCACTTCATAAAATAAACCAGTGGCACAGTGTTCACAGGTGCTGTGACAGGCTGTTTACCTGGTTCACCAGTGGGAACAGCCCCAGGCACAGTCTGACTCTGCATTGTCACCCTTGCCAAGAGTCCAGCCTCTCTTGGGCAGTTGTGGGTGCACTTACCCAGGGAGAAACAGAGTTCARTAGTGTGGCCACGAACCTTTCTGTGGCACCTGGCTTCGGTGTCAAAAAATGGTCCTGGATGTGTTTAATTTATTAGCCCTGACAAGTGTGATTAAGTACAAAAGAGTAGATGCATTTTATTCCCTGAAATGGGCTTTAAAGTTAGTTGAGTTTAATGGAAAAGAACCTTTTAAACTTACTGGCATGTAAAAAGGCACAGAGCAATTTCATCTAAATTTAGATCTCTAGCAGMTGCCATCTAAGTTATCCTACGCTCTCATTATGGCCAAAGGAGAGGAATAAATATCTCCACATCTAATTTATGGTAGCTGTCTATCTTATAACAACCTGAAATTCCTTCTGTAGGTGTTTATTTTCCTCTCTCTGATTACGAAGTGATCCTTGTGGAGATTCTGAAGGTTAACTTTTAGAGCTCTAAGCATTTCTTCGAAATTAATCCTAACCTGAATTAGCTGTAAACTTTCTGAAGGTAAAGTACTAGGAGTTTTTTTCTCAGATATGTGACAACACCATTAAGTTTCTGCTGTTTCCCGTAGTATGAAGTGAAAGTTTGAAACTAGGTTGACTAAGCAAAAGATTTTAAAACTATTTAACCTAGAAGCATACCTATATGACAGTTTATACTCTATTTTTTGTTTACTTTGTTTACCATAGGTCTTTGAATCAGGGATTTTGAGTAACTTAAAGGGCATAGGTATAAAATATTTATGATCATTTTGATCGTAAGAAATACCTGTATTTTTAGGGTTTGTATATAGAATAAAAATATTGATACAGTGATGAGAGCAGATATGTATCTGTGGTAACACTGTAAATGATTTCATACAAAAAAATTCTGCTCTGGCAACTTTTTAACTTGTAAGTCAGACTGAAATGCCTATCGTTATGTTTTGTGTTATTTCTCTGTCATTTGTAGGATCAGAAAAATTATTGTCAAAACTTTCATTATCTTATCACAGTGAAAATCTCAAATCAACATCACCACCCTCTTTTGACTGAAAGCAATCTCCATACTACTATAACGGTAGAGTGAAAAGGCATAACAGTAGCACATAGTGATTTTTTAAAGTGAAAAACAGCAGTGGAAAAGTTGATAAAATGGACAAGACAAACCATAAATTCCACTTAAGGAGATACCCATGAATAGTGACCAAATYTAGCCTAAGCTATATTGACCTTTTCAAAATTTAATTAAGGAGAATATTTTCTTATCTTCAAGACTAAACCTCTATTATTAGATACTTAAATTATAAATAGAAATATATTTTATTAATTTCTGCTGTACTTTCATAGCTGAATACTTGAACTCTTTTCTTACTTGAAAACTTGAATGTTCTAAATCAACTATTTTTGTAGATGTATGTTTAATTTCTTTAATTTTATTTATGCTTAGTTTCTTCTTTTTCTTCTTCCTATTATTATTATTATTATTATTATTATTATTATTATTATTATTATTATTATGTTTTTGGTTTGGGGCTGATTTTTTTTATTAATTACATTAGCCCACTTTAGAGTTTACTGAATAGTGGAAAAATCATAAAACAGGTTGAGTTGGAAGGTACCTTAAAGATCAACCAGTTCCRGCCACCATGTCATAGACAGGGATAGCTTTCGTTAGATTGGGTTGTTCCAAGCCCTATCCAACCTGACCCTGAACATTTCCAAGGAATAAAATATTCACTCCTTTAAAATCTTTAGAAATTGTAGACTTCTGAAGTAGTAAAAACTAAAAAAGTCCCCTAACACAGCCCTAAAAGTTTTGAACTGGATTCCGGGTTATACCTACTGACTCGATAGGTGCTGGATCCATGTTCAAAGGTATAGCACTATTCTTTATTTCTCTTAATTTTAAAATTTCTCTTTTCTTCACAGGATTGACTCTAGGATAGTCTTAATTATTTGACCTCTTTCTACCAACTCTGCTTGCCTCCCTGCCTTGCCAGTATCTAAAGCTTGACAGGAATTAATTAAACTCTAAGACAGAATTGAATCAGAAAATTTATACTTTTTGTACATTTGATAAAAATGACAGATGCCTGCCCAACTGACTTACCTGAAAATCTGCAGTATCATTAGAAATATTATCAGTTCCTAGCTCTAAATGCTGTGTATTCAAAAAATACCATTTTACTTTCCCCCAGTGYAGCTGTTTGAACCTGGCTGGATGTCAGGCACCCAGCAAGCCACTCTATTACTCCATTCCTCAGCAGGACGGGGGGAGAAATAAGATGAAAAAAACCCTTGTGGATCAAGATAAAGACAGTTTACTAACACAGCAGTGAACATCATGAGCACACAAATGAAGGAAAATAAAACCAAAATTTTATTCTCTTCTTCCCATCATCAAGGAATGTCTGGCCACTTCCTAGGAAGCAGGACTTCAGCACATCATGGTTGCTCCAGAGGGCAAATGCTGTAATAACAAATTATGAATGACCCTCTCCCCCATCCTTTTTCCTTCYTTATCTCAGCTGTTATTGTTGAACATGTCATACAACATGGAATACCCCTTTGGCCCATTTGGGTSAGCTGTTTTATGCCCTCCCAACATCTTGCCCATACACAGACTTCTGGTGAGGGTGGAATGTTGGAGAGAGCTCTGAGGCAGTGCCAGCCCTGTTCAGCAGGAGCCAAAACACTGTGGTGCTGCCAACACCTTACCAATGCAAAGCACAGAGCTGTGAGGGCTGCTGTGGGGAAAATCAACTCCATTTCAGCTAGACACAACACATCTAGAATAATATATATATTTATAAAATAATCAATGAATAACAATAATAATAATAATTTAAATAACAACCAAAAATTTTGTATGTTCTGTATTTATGTTTTGTAGGAATCYTTTTCCATGCTTCAAACTGATAAGAACTCTCAATTACTTTTGATAATCAGGCACAGACACATGATATGTCCACAGACAAATTCTGAGGTTTTATATTGCATATAGGATTTAATATTGATGTTTGCTATGGATTTAATAGAAAGAGAAAACCTTAAAGTCCTTACTAAGCCACTTCTTTCTAACAGGATTAATGAGTGCTGGACTTCATTAATTTTAAGTATTTGCTCTGAATCAAGTGCTCTCCTTAATTATTTAGCAACATAAAGCTAGTATGGGGTCAGTTCACAGTAGTCCTCAGGCTGGGAAATTTCTCTTTGCCTTGTATTTTTTAGATCCATGCGTATCTTATCTGTCTTTTTTTTTTTTTTTTTTTTTTCCTTCTGGTGGTTTTTTGTTTGTTTGTTTGGGGGTTTTTTTTGTTTGTTTTTTTTGGGGGGTTTTTTTTGAGAGGGAGCGAGAAAGAATCATTTAATACTATCATTGAAATTCACAGTTATTATTAAACACAGTGCTGTATGTGCTACTGGACAGACAGATACTGTCAAGCATCAGCTAGACAGGCAAAGGTCAATAATATACCAAATGTACCAACATAAATTTAAAGAATTATACTTCAGGTTCAAAATGATAAATTCTATTACCATGTGAAAATGTAGTTCCATGTCATCTGACCACCTCTTAACTCATTTCAGMTGGCTTTGGATTTCCATCAGTATAAGTGAGAATGACCACTGTCTTTGCTGATCATAGTTTATTGTAAATTCATTATGTCAAGAATATGACAATCTCAGTTATGCTCTTGCTGATGCTGGTGTGGGCAGAGGTAAGGTTGATTACTGTCAATGTGGAAATAAAAAAGGCTGAGACCCATGATATCCTGAAAGAAGGGTTGTGGACAGAGGTCTCTCCCCATGTGTAGTGCAGCAGTCGTGTGGCTGTCAGGACACTGAGAATTCTGGCTGCTAATGATTAGAGAAGATTACAAGAAGCATAACAAGTCTTTGAAGTTGTTACAGTTTTTATAAATGAGAAGCAATATGGTGAAACATGGGATCTTAGAGAAGCTGAATTATTTTTCTTCCTGTAAATCACTCTTGCTTTTGTAAGCAGGGTTATTTCATGGAAATTATCCTATAGCTGTAATTTCAGTCTTKGTTTTTTTACATTATTGTAAGTATGAACAGAGAAGTCTCTCAAGACAAGTTTCAGCTCTTCTTTAAGAAGGGGAAGAAGAAAATTTTAAGGGACCAGAGGCCCATCAGTCTGCAGCACCCCTCTGTAAGCCATGCCCAATTGCAGGAAGGACAAGGAAGTGAATAGGAATAGCTGACAAAGAAGCAGGAAGGTCCATTTGATAGCCTTGGAGGAAGAGAAAATGTGCTCTGTTGACTTTGGAATGTAATTAAAGACCAAAAAGCTGGGACAGAAAGCCTCTACAAGCCCAAAGACAATAGCCAGTTGTAGGGAAGCACTGATATGATGGAGAAAGCTGCTACCTAGAGGGRCATCTGCAGGCTAGAGAAATATCACCACGTTCAACAAAAGCATATGGGAAGACCTGCCCTTGGATAGAAAAATTCCAGTGAAACCATGAAGACTAGGCCCCTGCTGGTTAGAAAGCAGGCTGCTGGAAAAACATAGYAATGTGAAGCAGGAGAAGCTAAACATGAGCCATAAATAGTCTCATGCAGCAAAGAAAGAAAGAAAGGCAATCACCTGCTGGACTGTATTAACAAGACGGAAGCCACCTGCCACCAGGTGCCCCCTGAAGTACTGAACCCTGCACTCAAGTGTTTGCAGTACAAGGAGSATTTTGACATGTTGGAAGTGAATCAAGTATAGTGCTATAAGGCTGTTTGGGGTGTTTGAGCACTGGGCATTTCACTGAGATGAAAAATGACACTGCTGGTATCTCTTTATCAAACAGAGATAGCAAAAGGTAGACTGTCAGGGTAAAGCTTTCTCACATACATCATTGGGGGCTGGCCTACTTTTGGCTTGGATAGAGTTAATTTTCSTCCTASTAGGCASTGTAGTGCTGTGTTTTGGRTTCAGTATGAGARTAATATTGATAACACACCAGTGTTTCTGTTGTTCCTTGGTAGTGCTTAAAGTAAGTCAAGGAGTTCTCCATTGCCCATGCTCTGCCAGTGAGCAGGGACACAAGAAGCTGTGAGGGAGCACAACCAGGACAGCTGATCTGAAGTGGTCAAAGGGATTTCTTCTACCATAGAACATCAGGTTTAGGATGCTGACTGGGAGAAGTAGGCTGTGAGCTGCTTGTGGACTGGTGGGATTGGTTGGTAGGGGGTGAGCGACAGTATTAGGCATCACTTGGGGTCTTTGTTTTCTTGATTTTTCTCATGCTCTATCTTGTTTCTCTCTCTGCTGTTTCCCTTTTCATTGTATATTATTATTATTATTTTTATTATTATTATTATTAGTAGTAGTAGTAGTAGTAGTATTATATTGTATTTTACTTTATTTTATTTCAATTATTAAACTGGCCTTATCTCAAACCGCAAGTTTTACTTTTTTCTGATTCTCTTCCCCATCCCTCCAGGGTACAGGAGGAGCAAGTGTGTGGCTCTACTTCTTTCTATTGTTGTGATTATTTACAGATAGATACTGTAAGGATATGTGAATGAAAAWTGTGTGCTCTTCTAAGGTCACCTGGTAAATGGCCTTTTCAATAAAAAAACCCAAGCAAACACACAAACCAACACCAACAACAAAAAACCAAACAAACCCCCCAACAAACAAAAAAAAGATATTGTTTAAAATGGAAAAAGCCTTAAAGGTCATCAAGTTCAATCTCCTTCTACAAAACATGAACATCAAGCAACTTGTTAGAATAGGGAATTTGTGTAATTCTAACTCCTCAGAGATTTTCACTGTTGTATACCTGTCATACACAATTGGATTTAGTCCTTTTTCTTTTCTATCCCCAGCAGTAAATTTTATAATTTTCACCACAGGAGCATCTGTTACTTTAACTGGCAACAAATACCTGTATACAATACAAAAGAAATAGGAAATGCAATTTTTTGGGGTTGGCTATTGGACATTGTATCAACAATAGCAATTAAAAAAAATTCTTTGATAATCTCATATGTAATCACATTAAATACCTGTAAAAAGAGAAACATCAAACACACTAAAAATTATTGTAAGGATATCCTGTACTGTTGTTGTGATCCAACCGGTGACAGATTCGTCTGKCCGAGTTAAGGTGCAAGTGCAAATGTAATATGGATTTTGTTTAACAGTAAATGTGAGACAGAGAGATAAAAAGACATAGAAAAGGGATCAGGGGTGCTGCTAAGATCARTCTCTAGTACTCTGAATGGTCCTCTGTGCAGGATCAGTTGTTGATGTTGAGTATTTTCTGCTCATGTAACTCAGTGATGACCACAAACAAACCCTTTTTCTGCTCAGAATGCCTTCAGTAGAGGTAGTCCCTGGACATGAAACCATTACTTAGCAAGAAATATCAAAAAACAAGAGGAAAAACAACAAGGAAAAGGTAAACCCCAAGAATACACATTTTTAAATTTAAATGTGATGTCCCTTTTTAAATTACTTAAATATCTTCAAGACAGCCATTTTAGCTTGTTTCATTCAAGAGAAATCTAGGTTTTCTTTCTTGTGGTTTATACTCCAATATTCTGATCTCTGTCAAARAACCCACTCTTCATGACCAATTTTGGCTCTGAAATCTTTTAAATAAAGCTCAGGACAATTAAAGTTTYGAGAAAAAAACCCAACCAAAACAAATGTTTCCTCTTTGTATTTAAACCCTCAGTGGTAAATACTAAGAACAACCACCCCTAAACAAACCTCATAATGCCAAGGCCAACGGCGGGAACTAATCTTTTCTACTCAACTCTCCTATGTTCAGATGTGTAGATACAACACCTCAGCTTCAGATCACAAGCCTTGTTTCTTCAGAAGTATCAGTTCATAGGTTATAAGTTAGGAATGAGACACAATGTGTAACAGACTCTGGACTTCAAAGAACAAGGAGAAAAGCAGAAATAACCAGAGCAAGGGGAAGGGCAGACACTTTAAAATCTCAAGCACATCTAGTTGTTAAAATAGATCAATTGGTTATTCAGACTGTGTCAGTTGATTTGCTTCAAGCCTTGGCTTGACCTTTGCACCACTTAAGTAAGTAGTTTTTGAAAGCCTTCTGTTTAGAAAACTATTTTCTGGAGGCAATCCTGAGGGAAAAATTGCATGAACCCTTAGCAGACTATCACCTTGTACAAGACCTTTCTCAGTTCAAAAGATCATGCATCCTAAGAGCCTAAGATGTAAGTTCCATTTATGGAAACACTAAATGTTTAGGGAAAGAAAGTAAGAAATAGTGTGAAGTAAGCAAGTGGTAAATTTGATTTTCGACATTAATAATAGAGGGTCATAGATTTTGTACTTATAAGGCAGTGCTGAACCTAAGGGCTTGTCAGTGTTTGTGTCGGTCTGACCTGACTTTAGACATTGCCTAGGGGTCTAGTGACCATTGCCCCAGCCACGCTACAGCTGAAAATCTGTGAATACCACATAGAGTACAGACATGAGAAACCAAGTGAAAATGTTACTGCTTAGTAATGGCTGGTGGAAGCTGCAGTGTGCAGCTTTCAGACTTTAAGTGAGCATCAGACTCTCCCTGAACACCAAACTCCTACAGAAAACTCTTGGTGTTGACAACTCACTGTTATATGCCAGGATATCCATGTTTCAGAGAGATGGGACCAGCCTTTGGCCCAGAAAACATAAACAAGTAAGAAAAACATCAAAAAGAGGGTGTAAATATTTACTTTTAAAGCATAATAATTTTAGGTAATTATTAAAGTGCTTTTCCACTAGAAATTTTAACTGAAAAAGCTGGCATTACCACAATGTAACTGAAAAATAAATGCAGCACTATAATTCAATTGCTAAGATTAACAGACTAACAATAAATTCCTATCTACATTCCAGTGTTTGATGACCCTGACAGAAAGACAATATTTTCATATGTTGACACAAAATGCCCCATATTTCAGCTTCTGCCCGTTGTGTCTCATCCTGTTACATCTGGCAGTCTGGTTCTGTCTTTTTTACACCTTCCCAGCAGTATTTATACACCTTGTTCCCCCTGACCTTTCTCTTCTACAGACTCACCAGTCCAAGATCTTTCAGACTTTCCTGGTATGAGAGATGTTTYACTCATCAAATCACCTCCAGGGCCCTTCTGTGGACTTGGTGTAGTCTGTGCATGTCTCCTTTGTAGCAGAGAGCATAAACCTGGACCCAGCACTCAGGATGCATTTCACCGGTACTAATCACCTTCTTGTCTTAACATGTTTGGAAATGGTTTCCAAAACTATTCGATCCATTACCTTTTTCAGGGGCTGAASTAAGGTTGATGGTCATGTAGTTCCAGTAGTTTTGATGTTTTTCTCTTATGCATCCTCTTACATCCTAAAAGCAGCTCCAGAAGATTTGATATACATTCCCTTTTTACAGCTAAAGCACAAGTACAGATAAAAAAATATGTACAAAGCACATTCTTTATTAAAGTTTGTGTTAGTCAGAATTACAGGCTGTGCCCCATATCATGCCTAGAATACTTTAGAAACATAAACAAATTTATTGYTTTCTTGTTCTACTTAAAACAAATGAAGTAATAATTGCCATATTAATTAGTGCATTCACAATTTCATACATGAACTTGCAAGAAGGAATCCCTTTTTTAAATTCCGGTTGTACCTTGGTCATTTGTAAGCCGTACAAAATCTCAGAGTTTTCTTCCTTCTCAAACATTATCAGCATTTTAGATCAGATATTTTTCAACATCTTATAACACCTGTTTTACTGATGYTTTCATACATATATGAAGTGTAAATAAGGTAATAGTGCATACATTGCTGAACATACACATTTACAGTTCTAGAGTTCATGTGCCCTTCATTTGAATACATCTTTTCCTTTTTGAAATAAATCTTATTTTACATAGCCACCTTTCTCTGATAATGAACATTTGATACTTTTCCATATTTATGCTATTGGGGTTTTTTATTTAYCTACTTAAAATTATTTTTGGATTCRTGTAGAAGGTAATATTTAAAATGATTTTTTTTCTAAAAATTTTAAAAAATGTCCTTAAAAAGCTTTATGGCACATGCAAATTTTTTACTCTTTTATTCTTTTAGCCACTTTTTTCACATTTTAAAAATAGTAGTAATTATATAAATAATTAAATAATAGTAAAATAGTAGTACATTTTTAAAATATATTTTTTGAAATAACTACACCATTCCTTTGCAGCTTTTTCTACTGACCGTACACTTCACTGTTTATAGTTCCACATGCACAGTTTTTCTCCTGTGAGAATTTTACTTCTCAGTAAACCATGAGAGTTTTTGTTTGTTTTGTTTTGTTGCTTTTTTGTTTTGTTTTTCATGATATTATATCTCAGTCCTGTGCACTGATAGGAGAAAAAGTTATTYTTTTCTTGTGGTAGCCTGAATAATTTTTCCAAGAAGCACTTTATTGATGACATCTAATTTATTGCTTGTATCTTGCATGAACATCTACCCACATTACTTGGAGTAATTGAAATCTCTTTTACAACTTCTCCTCTCCGTTAGACACAGATGAATAATGCCATTTCAGATGTCCTAAGGCAATGGAAGCTTTCACATGGAGTTGAGAGGTGTGACATAGGTCTTTAGGGCAGTATCTGATCTTCTACACCAGTAACTGGATATCACAGTGAGCACCCCAAGGAAATGTCACTAGACACCTTTATGCTAACAACTGAACCATACCCTGTTCTTTGTCTGTAACAAGATTCTTCTTCTGAAGCCAGGTAAGTCTGCTAGAAAACATACTTTGAGTTCTTTCATTAGAACAACAATCCAAGCATGTCTTTTACACTCCCAAAGTGAATATCCACTCATAAAATGCCACTCAAAATCTACTCTCACTGGGATGGCATTACATAGGAGATTCAATCATTAATTTTTTYAAAGAACTTAATGCTTGAAGCAAATCCAAAAATATCTTATAATTCACAGTTCTATTAAAATCTATATGAAGTCCATGGTAGTGTTGACCCACATTTGCAGCAATTAAGAAAATAATACAATTAACATCAATTTCAATTAATTTCACCCTGGTTTCCTACATATAACACAAGTCCAATTATTTTAGGTTTCTTTGAAGTAGGAGAAAGCACATTATCCAAGAGGGAAAAATGCACAATACGGTTACCACATACGGAGGCAGTAAATTTGCATGGTATATAGCAAAGCTTATGGCAAAAGCTAAGATATTAAAAACACTTTCACTATATTTCTAAATTCACTTTTATCTTTAAAGGTCTGCTTTCATCTCTTGGGATAGTTGTAGGGGAAAAAAAAGGGAGCTACTGTACATCAAAATTACGCTTAGTTGTAAACTACCTTGTAATTGTATCTGCAAAAATTAAAAACAACTAAATATTCTTCACATCTTTAAAACAATATTGAAATTATGTTCTGTAAGTTAAATTGAAGTCAGAGAAGAAGTTAAGCCAAAGGTAG
>QVAJ01000040.1:2182574-2204182 GCA_003546035.1 Mixornis gularis | reverse complement strand
TTTTTTGGGGGGTTTTGTTTGTTTGTTTGTTTGGGTTTTTTTGTTGAAAGCAGATCTCTGTTCAAAAGCAAATGTGAGGCCCCAGGTGTGAAAATGAGTGGAACAACAGCAAAAAAGGTTAATAGTCACTAGAGACACCAGCTAAAATAGTCTTTTGAAAGCATATATTTCTCAGAGCTGGTTCTGAAAGCCCAGATTGCTATCTTGGGCCAGACAATTAATTATATCTGGAGAACTTCATGTGGTGCTATGATGCATTTGCATTCTTCATAACAACAATTTCACTTCTAACTACCATAACAAATGCCTATGTCAGGAGACCATCTACCACTGCTTTCTGTCTCATTTACTTAACATAATAGGCTGCTTCAGCTAGTGTACTAGTTTTGGCTGTGAATTCATTTTATTCACAGCAGCCTGAAAGGTTCTGTATTTTGGATTTTTGAGCACAACAGTCTGGATAACACAGGGATGTTTTAGCAACTGTTGAGCAGGGGTTACACGTCATCTAGGCATTTTCTTCTTCCTACGCTGCCCCTCCATTGAGTAGGCTGGGGAGTACCAGAGGTTAAGCAGGGACACAGCCAGGAAATCTGACCCAAACAGACCCATAGGTACATCATGTTCAGCCATAAAACTACGRAAGGAGGAGAAAAAGGGGGGACACATTCAGAGTTATGGCCTTCATCTTCTTAGGTAACCATTGCACCTGATGAATCCCTGYTTTTCCCAGAAATGGCTAAGTATCTCCCTGGCAAAGGGAAGCAGTGAATAAAATCCTTATTTTGCTTTGCCTGCATGAACAGCTTTGTTTTACCAATGCAACTCTGTATCTCAATCCATGGGTCTCTCCTGGGTTCTGCTGGAAGGGAAGTGAGCACTTGGCTATGTCAGGCTGAGCTGGCTGCAAGGGTTAAGCCACAAATGTATCTTCACTCTACCTCAAGTAATGTTACTCAAATTTCTATATAGAGAACTGTTCATAGTTTTAAACAGCACTCTAAAAACTGAAGATTACCAGAGCATCCAGTTGTTTTATTCTTCATGACAAGGTTCTTATTTAATAATTGACTTTAGAGGAAGGTATCACAGGCCTTAAATTAAATTCAGAGAGGATTTTTTCTTTTTTGTGTAAGCAAAATGCCCAATTGGGTTTAGCAGTCTGATGTCTCATCTTTCTAAGAAAGCTCATCTACATGTTTGCATGATGAGGCACRCTACAAAAAAAAAATTAAAGTTCCACTAATTCAGATACATTTTCTAACTTAAATCACCTTGTGTCTTGAGTTTGGTCTTTAAGATTTTATTGTCTAATAGAGTCTTAGGTTTCTAAATTGTCATTTTACTTGGTGTTTTAAGATGGCACTCCATAAATGAAAAGGGGAAAAATAATTAAAAAAAAAACCCCGAACAAACCAACAAAGAAACCCCAAACCACAAACCTTATAAAATTTCACATTAAAATTCACCAACAATAATTGTAAGGTCTTCGGCAGGTATCATCAAAGACGATGCCATTTACCATACTACCAACAAGCAGCTTGCTGCAATGGATGTAGCTGCAAGGATAACATACACTACACGAATATTGTTACAGTTCATTTCATTACTTCTGTGCAAACAGTGCATATCTAACTTAAAACAAGTTCTCCTTTGAAATGTACTCTTTCTTAAGAAAAAAATAAAATTTAGTATCTTATGAAGAAACACATCTTTAAATTACTTCTGTTCTTTCTCTTGAACTATAATTACCAAAGGATTGCCATGAAAAGAGCCAAAGGCTATAATTAATATTATTCTCTTTTTCTTGGATGAAGCACTTAAATGCAGTGCATTATTTCATTGATCTCCCTGCAGACAAAGTAATGCCAATCCTTTTTTAGAAACAAGTTTCCTACCCAATTTCCCCTCCTTATAACTTTGAACAGCATGTTCTTTTGCAGTTCCCAAATGTTCAGAAATACTTTCAGAATAACAATGAAATGGAAGACATGAAGATTGCAATCATGTTAACATTTTTTACTGGATTTTTCGCAGATAGTGATTAATAATTATTTTCTGATTCTTCTTGTACCGATTTAATGCATCAAAATTGACCTGCAGAGGGTTCCAGAGATTTTCTTGGCAACAGCTTTGGTTCTGCAAGGATGTGGAGCCAAATTAAATAACTAACCTGCATATTAAAAAAGCAAATGTTTTCTGACCAATTTTGCTTAACCATATGTCCTTCCTCTTTGCTGTGGGCTCATGAGTTATAGGAGCTGTTCAGTTTGTTTTCTAAATTTAAAATATTAATATGGGTCAATTATTTGAATAAAATTGTTATTTAAGGCTTTTATTTTTTTCTTAAAAATAAAYATAAATCTCAGTAAATTTAAGTAAGACTTGAAAGATATCTCTTAATGCTGCACTGGTTTAYCCTGCAGCAACCCTTTCTTTCTCTTGCAATATCCCACCAAAATAGTGGTTGCAAATGAGAATACCTGCCTATTTAATTAGAAATCATTTAAATAGATTAAAAATTTGTCTTCTTTGTCTATTTAAAAAAATGCACCTTTTACTTTAGTTTATTCACTCATCTGCAATACTTGTAAATGCTTATTTTATTGTATAGRCGGGTTTTATGTGTGTATATACATGATCACAGGTATACCTTAGCTCATGCAAAACTCTGAAAACGGGGAAAACAACTGTTGCTGAATGTAAAAGGAATAGGAATGACATGCTAACATCAATAAAAAAATCATTTATTTGTCTTATTTGTCTTCATCTAAATTTTTTAAATCCAGRAAAGTGCTTATTAGTTTAGAATTGTTCAATAAACTACTCACCTGGAAAGGAGGATGTATGTCTTTACGTGTATATATATATATACACATATGAGTACTTACATTTCCAAATAACTGTCATCTAATACTTCAACAAAAGGCTTTTTTTTTTCTTTTTGTTTAAGTTTAAATCTTTAATTTCAGCTAGTATTTACAGAAGCATCAGGGTCCAAAGACTGTTAATCCAGTAAATTTCAGTCATGACTATACACAGTTTAAATGACTTAGTATAGTGCACTTCACAAAATCGTTTTTCCTAAGAGTTATTTYAGATTGGATGAATTATTTGTGATTTCAGATTTTTTTTTCTCACTACCGTAGTCCACAGAATGCAGAGAAACAAATTGAAAGAGCATTGAATTGGGAAAAAAAAATAGAAAGAAAGGGAATGAGAAAGAGGAAAGAAGGGGATGAGGGAGAGAGAAGGAAAGAAAGAGGGAGTGAGAAAGAAAGAACCCACATCAGAACAAAAATGAGCTYTTACAGACTTGACCCCCAGCTCAAATAGAAAAGTGTGAATTGAAGAGCATTTTACTAAAAAAACTGCTACACTCATTCACACTGAAAATCTAATATCAGAAGTAAACGCTACTTTTCAGGTGTTTTTAATAGTGAAAATTATATTTTCAATATTTTCTATAACTGAACAAAGTGCCATTTATTTAAAATAGAGTTAATATACCCTGTCTACTTTAAGAAGCKGATATGTTCTTTTGACATTAATTGCTATGTTCGTGAAATGTCTCTCGCACTATCTTCTGTTATTAACTTCTACAAGAGAAAATGTTAAATAATCCTATAAAACATTAACAAGATTTTGTATAAACACATGGTCATCTTAGAATAAGTAGTGCATGACTGTCATGACATTACATTGTTCTATTTTTTCATTCAAGAAATAAAGTCTTTACAGTACAATTTATCCCTTAATACTTTAATAACATACTTGTTAAATAAACAGGTGAAAAATGAAATTGTCTTTGAAAAGCAAGATAATGCTGATATTTTCAGGAAACAAGTCCAGTGATAGAACAAATTCCAATCTCTGTGTGATTAGTACACGATAAATATTTTCTTAGACAATCAAAATAGACAAAGTCATTAAAATTCAATATCTTCTTCAGKTTGCTGTTACACATTTCTAGATTAATATTCTTAGAGTGTTAGTTGAAATTCCTCATTGATATGCCTAGGCACTCTGACCTTGGGATGTTAATCTGAACACAAACATTTATCTCTGCCTTGTCACTGTTTTAGCTTGTGTCTTATGATCAAGCCTCTTAGACGGGTGGATATCCATCACTTTGCTGCCATAGGCCTGTGTTGATTTATAGATGACATCTCAAAGCAATAGTTGTTTTGAACTGTTCAATGCTTCATAAAATAAAGCAAGAAATTTCATACTACTCCTGTGCTCTGGTAGTAACTACAACTATYCAATATTTCCCAGTATGATTTATCATACTGTGGAATAATACACTGAGTTCTCCCCTCTTTTCCCATTGCTTTAGACTTGTATTAGCCAGTAAGATGCCGTGTGGTGGCTATATACAAAAAGGGAAAAGAATCTAAGTAAAATGCCTTGACRATCTCACAGGTAAATTTTATTCATGCTGTTATGCTTTGGGAGCTGTGAATTTTCAGCAATGTTTTGTAATATTCTACCCAGCAAAGAACATAAACCTTTTCAGTTTTCACAAAAACAGTAACAAATATTGTAATAGAATAAATGTAAAAATACATTTGAATATGAARGACAGGGAATTTATTTCTATACATATTTGATTAATTAAGGAGGATGAAAGGGAAATCATATTAATTAATAATGTGTTGTAAAAAAGTTCTCTATCTCTTCCTCTGAGGAGAAAAGAAAGTTAGAAACATTTTTGAGAAATGAYATTAAAGTAGTTTTTCCTTAGATAAATATAGTGAACAGATCTACCTTTTCRTTTTTGTTTACATGATTGACTTATCAGATATTATTAATACTTCTTTACATTTCATTTCAGTGCTTGAAAGCCTGATCTGTGAAATGRTTGGTCTAACGCATTGTGTAATTGGGGTTCTGTTGCAATAAGGAAAATAATAACTGGTATTGATAACGTGAATATGTGTGTGGCAGGTTTGGGGGTTTTTCTTAGTTGAGATTTTGAGTATAGAGGATTTTTTCTAGTGGTATTAGTACTAGGGTTTCTTTTCCGCCTGAGGATTTAAGAAAATGGTAGAATCTGTATATGTTGATAGAATGAAAATATGGGGAAAAAATTCTGTTAAATTCTACACAATCTAAATGCTGCTGCCTGCATAAAATATCAAGAGGGCAGAATAATTCAGATTAAAATGGACTTCAGGATGTCTTTGTTCCACCATCCCAGACATAACAGTCAGTTGTGATGTCAGACCAGACTACTTAGGACTATATCTAGTATGGGCTTGAAAATCTCGCAGGATAAAGACTGCATTGAGCTATCTAGACAATTTGTTTATTTACATTTAATTCCACATACTTTGATTGGTCATAGTTGTTTAATGYGCAGTAAGAAATTTGAGAAGAAAGAAGCTAATTGTTGGGGTTTTTTACATTGGCATTTTGTCCTCTAAACTTTATAGGTATATTTTAATCTTATTATCATTACAACAATTGGGACATTGACATATGAAAATTCAGTAGAGAGTTTTTGAGAGATTYTAATGCTCATTAAAAGAAACAAGGGAAGACATGCATATTAATTTCCTTTTTTTGTGGCTTGTTTACTTTTCTGTAGAGTGGAATTGACACAGGCATAAATCTGACTTACATTCTATTCCAGGCTTCCCAAAAGCCTTATAACTGTAAGCTTTATTTAACAATAAAAGATTTTAGAAGTTTAGAATTTTAACATTTTCTCCCAAACCCTAATAATATTTTTTWAAAAATCTAGTAAAAATACTGTTTTGACATACAATTAAAAAAAATTAAAAGTAGAGCAAACTCTTATTCTTGGTACATAACAGTAACTTCACAATTTTTCTCTTTTTTTTATWCACATTTTTATATGTATATTTCTATTAATACAGATAGCYATAATTTTATCCTAATACTTGAATTACTTCTGTTTTCATAATTTTATGCRGAGAAGTATTTTCCCCCCCAGTACTTAACCACCATATACTATGARAAATAATGGGGTAAGCTATCTGTTTTTTCTTTAAAAACTTTACTCCTAGAAGTTTATAGATTGGAAGGGTCCTACAATTCACCTGGCCCAATTTCTGCTCAAAATATGTCYATTGAGAACAGGTTGCCTTGTCTGGTAGTTTTGAAACCTACAAAATTTGAAAATCCGTGGTGTCTTTAGGCATCCTATTCCAGTGTTTGACCTCCCTTATGGCCAACTTTTTTCTCAACATATTAAGCCAGAATTTCCACTGTTACAAGCTGTGCCTGTTGTTTCTTGTCCTRCCCCTGAACACAAGTATGTAACACCAGGTCACATCATCATTACACCCTCCCTTGAGAGCATCAAGGTCCTTCTTTACTCTCCTAAACAAATCCATTTTTCAGCTTTTCCTCATATCTCTTGTTTTTTTCTATTACTGAGGAGCACAGAATCATAAACAACATCAAATGTTCATAGTCTTTTTGTCTAACTGAGCTAGTTGTTTCATTCCAGAAGACAAACTGGTTGGTCAAAYAGGGTGATCCCCTTGGGCAATCCACTCTGGCCAGTCAGTCATATTCTTGGTTTTTTTAAGTTTGATCTGTCCTTAGACTGGTCTCCCTCCCTCTTGCTTTCCAGTCTTAGAGATGAGTGTGATATTAGGTCCTTCCAGTGCTCAGGAATATTTTGTTTCCTTTGACTTTTCAAAGACCACAAAAGGCAGCCTTGAAATGTCCAAATGCATTTGTCACATCTCCCAGCACCCTTGGGAACATGCCTCCTGTCTTCATGGTCCTTAATTTGTCCTGCTGCTTCAAATATTCCTTAGCTGTATTGTTCTTGATTGTATGTGATGTTTTTTATTTAAAAGGAATTATCTTTGGAAACTGGAACTGACCAGTGAAAATTGAGGGAGGGAAAAACCAATCAAAACAAGTAAACACCACTAAGTCTCCGTTTTTTTCTATACTGTTTTTATCACTAGGTACACTGATTTACTGAGTAATGGGCCCAAATTTTTCTTAAGGTCTTTGCTTGTTTGTTTGTTTTCTTCTTTCTTTTCAAGTGGTAAACTTACAGAAGCCTTTTTTTTAGACTTGTGTATCCAATACTAGCTTCAAGTCCCACTGAGATCTGACTTCCCAGTTCCATACCTGCATTCCCAGGTGTTGTCTCTGTAGTCTTGCTGGGTAATCTACTCTCATTTCCATTTCCTACATACTTCCTTTTCCTGTTTCTGTTTCTCTGTGCCCRTCTTCTGCTTTTCAGACTGAACACTGCAAAGGACTGCTCTTTTTCTTTAAATGAATTTTTTAAAAAAATCAATTTGTTCTGCTCAGACCCTTTGCCCTTCAGGAAAGTGCTCTTCAGGGCTCTGTCAAGGCGATTCTCAAAGAAGGCCAAATTTCTTTCCCTTGAGGTCGAGTGTTTGGGATTCTGCTCTTTGTTTGCTAACTTCTCTAAAGATTTTAAAATTTATCRTATTGCACTTTCTTCACATCCCCAGTGAATTTTTCCTTGTTTGTAATTGTTATGTCAAGCAGAACATCTCCCCTGTCTGCTCACTCATGTCATTGAGATATGTCAAGACAGTCCTGTCTCCTCATTTCCACCTAGTTAGGCAACTTATCCTACCACATATCCAAAGTGCCAGTGAGATTATGGCTGTTCTGCTATATATGAACCTCTAATTCCTCATTCTCTGCTTTTGCTGTGTGAATTCCTGTACAGGAAAAATGTATGAATCCAGTCTCTACCTTACAGAAGAAAATACTCTCAATTRAGAAATGCTTTATACCCTTTTCCCCACAAAAACAAACTCTTCAAAACATTGTGCTTTCAGATATCAGCTACTGCATTAAAAACTACTTTCAGCTGAAGGTAACAGATATTTTATATCTGCACATAAACTTTTATTATTGCTCATTCCCCTGCATTTATATATTTGATTCAGAAGACTATTACACATTACAACTTCATGTCTGTAGGGCTGGAACCCCAAGATGTACATTTATGTTAAATATGACAAATGTAGATTATTCTCAGGAGAAAGTCAACTATGCTGAGCTAATAATATTTTTTAGGTATTACATTTAACGAAAAAATATATATTTTGTGGAAACACTAGCTGTGGCATTGATTTTTAATTTGAATATGTGGYGGAAAGAGAGAATGCAAATACATAGTGTAGTCACTGGTGCACCACTAAAGAATTTTCCTTGTTTTTGTAATATTTTGTTTACACCTCTGATAGTTGCAGAAATTTGACTTCTCTTTAATATTTCCCTTGTAAAATATTTCCTGTAAAATCACAGCTGTAAAATCGWTTACTAGATTTTAGTACTGTTTTAGTAAATGTTTTTACTAAGGTTACTGAAGGCTTGTGGTGTTTTGCTTTTTTTTTTTCCCCTCAGAAAATATCAATAATTGAAATCCCATAGTTGGTTGACAGCAAAAATATAAAAAAKATAAAAATAATTCWGAACTTTTCAAGACTTTCAGCTGAGCTACAAGAACACTAAATTGTTCTTCTTCATGGAGGCATGTGATAAGGAAAAACTGATGACCTTGATTTATATATKCTTGAAATAGCCCTTTTCAACTTCATATCCATCCATCTTAAGGACAAGAAGTTTGTCTCGATATAACATATGCTGCAAGGTGTTGCCAAATGTCTAGGGAGACAACTGTAAATTCTGTCAGGGAGGTATGGCTTTGGGTGTGTTCCTATGCTTTGGGTGTGTCATTTTTTTGTTATACCTCATGTTACTTACACTGCCTTTAAAACTTTAATCAAAGTCTATAAAACCWTGTATGTTATTTTTATTAATCATTTGTGCATTTCCTAGGTAACAGACTGGCACCAAGGTTAACAATTTCTCTCTTACTTCTTCACTTTTATCACTCTCCTCTTCTTCACTCAATGAAACTGGATATTTTTTTTCCTTTGACACAACTCAGAATGATTACTGAAAATAAGTTGTAGCCAACATTGGGGTGGGCCTCAGCTCTGCAGTTTGATGTACTAAGTGAAACTGAGCATAATAGTTTTCTTTAATATGTACAGATTAGTGAAATACAAGTAAAGTGGTTGAATAAGGATTTTACATTATTAACATACCAGGAAGTATGGAGAAAAAACTTCAGCAGTGTGTCTTACTGCATCTTCCTTATTTTGGGATGATTATAGTCAGACTTCTTCACAGATAAATGTAGAGCAATGAAAATGTCAGGTCATTGCTAGGATCTTGCTGCCAGCAGGGGTGGAAACATTAGGACAAGTTTTGAGGGAGTCATGGGAAAACAGCATCTTGATCAAAAGCTGTACCAGCAACAAATCACTGTACTTTTTCTCTCTAGAGGGACTTCCATAGCTCTACATAGACTGAAATTTCCTCACTAAAGGTTATAATTCACATAGTCTAAAAGGAGTCAACCCTTTATTGCCAAATCAGGTGCACTATTCCGGGTGATGCACTCATTTTATGAACTGAGAAGTACAAATGGCTTCTTCACTATTTTTCAAAAGCTTCTTGCTTAGCCATAAAAGGAATAGACTCATAACTAATACCTGCTGATTATGCAAATATCACTTCCTATCACTGCTTAGACTTATCTCTAATACCTGTGTGTTTTTGCTCTACCACAAAAATATTTCCTCCTAGTTGTTTATATGTCARTACTTATTTGAAAACCCAAACAGATGTGTAAACAGGTTTGTTAGCACTCACTTCTAAAGCTATGCAGATGCATTTGTCTCAACTGTGAGCAGATAAAACAGGAACATTATCCAAGCAAATAGAACATCACAAGACTTACACAGARTTCTCTTCTTTTTTGTGCACCCAAAATAACTAGATATGTGTTTCCCACACAGAAGATACTTAGRAGAAATTAGTGTGTAAAGTTGCAGAGAAAGCCCAGCTGAAGTAATTTAGAGACAGTAATTACCTCCACATTATTGTTATTGTAGTCCTTACCACACACCATGAAGCAGAAAATAAGAACCTCTGACTCATGGAATACTTGAAAGATATTGTAAAGATTCCCCACAGTAAAGCTTTGTGTGTCACCTCATCCAAAAATTAGTGAACAGATAATAACAATCATTTAAGCATGSTTTTGGAAGTAATGGTAATTTTAAAGTGCCATTTTTATACATAAATGCAGATTTAGGTATTCCTATAATTGGTGTTTTATATATATTCCAGTTTATACTCTATAGGTTAACCATGCCTGAGTACTTGTGGATGAAGAAACATACCTAAGGAGTTGAATCACTTTAGWACCTTGTACATTCCATATTTCAATAGTAATCTACAGTCAGAGTACAGGTTGGTCATAGTGAGAAAGAATGGCAGTCAACTACACTAAGCAAATAAAGAAAATCAGCCTCAATTGAATTTGTTCAGATTTGCAGAAAAAAAGCCAAATCGGGTCACTGTAAAASTTCTAGAATATTTTATTGCACTCCCTCATTTCCTCCCATCAGCAGTAATTTCCCTCCATTCTAATTGACCTTTCCTGCTCCTATTCCCACCATCATTCATTAAGAATGATGAATTTTACCTTAAAATGCCACATTTCTCACAAACAGTGAAAAAGAAATAATATACTATAAGCTTCTCCTACTATACAAGTTTTAGTTTTATATTTTTATTTTAATATAATAAAAAAAMCCCCTTATATATATAATTTTGTATTCACAGTTGTAAATGTTTTATTTCATCTAGTGGAAAGAGAATGTTAATGCAGAGCAAGAGTATGTGCACTGTGCAGCAGCTGTTGTTAACTACTTACCACAAAATCCTTCTGTTTCTCAATTCTTCCAACCTGTTAAAATTAATTGCTTTACTAATTTTTTTGGTGAAAGAAGGATGCTATTCATGATATCTCATCTAAGCAACCAATTTAAGTAAATTAGCTGTCTAATTATCTTAATCACTAGATACCAGATACTCAGAGAAACAAGTTCTGTGCAATTTGTATAAACATAAAATAAACTACAATTACTTCACATTAATTCTCAAGATCACTCTTTCTAGATGTAGAAATTCAGAAACTTTATAACAAATACAACTATGTTTCTGTACCTTTTCATATAGAAAGATTCAGTATTTGTTTCCATTGGATGAAGAGTCAAAATATCACCTTTTCAAGACTATATTTGCCTAAAGGATCTGACAATAAAGTATCTTCAAAATTAATCATCAGTACAGCATTAGACTTCTTCTCCTGGAACAGCTGAGTCTTATGATAATTGTATTCTTGTCATCATTTCTTATGTTCTGATTTGGATACCTAAATGGATGACTTTTCCTATAATATGACATGGCTACCTGACTGGAAAGAAACATCTGAAAATATTATAATAGAAGGTGTATCCTGACCAGCGAGACTATTTAGAAGAATAGGTAMAATAAATATGCAAATGTATATCTTTCAGATGAAATAGCATTGGTATTGATATTAAATTGACACATAATTAAAAATTTGGATTTATTGTGACCAGACAATGCCGTATTTGAAAACAGTTTTGGATTAATGCAGYGTGAAAACAAATATATTTTTAATAAGCTCTCAGTTTATCTCAATTCAAAACATTTATTATTTAGAGATGTATTTTCTGTTCAGAAAAAGAAAATAAATTTCTRTCAAATACTTCTTAATAAGTTCTGTTAATGAGTAAATGTATTAGGTTTCCTTCACAAGGTTTTGGTAACGAGGTGCCTGCATGAGTGTCTCCTGTGAGAAGATGCTAGGAGACTCCCCTAAGTGTGATAGAACCAGTTCCAGCCAGCTCTAACACGGTCCCACTACTGGCCAAAAGTTWGCTGGAGGTCAAAAGAGCTTCGGTGGAAGCTGTAAAATCACAGAAGATAAGGGCTGATGTGTATGTCTCAAACACCAAGAGCTGGATGTCTGTGGAACCAACCAAGGATTGCTGGTAATGATATGCCATGAGAAAGAACAAGAAGTGGCTATTGATGAGGATCAGGGGATGTAGGGCAGCACTTCTCCTGGACAAATGTCCTTCTCCTAGTTCCTGGAGGTGAGCACAACACAGTACAGCACAAGTTTTTTCCTTCCTTCCTTCCTTCCTTCCTTCCTTCCTTCCTTCCTTCCTTCCTTCCTTCCTTCCTTCCTTCCTTCCTTCCTTCCTTCCTTCCTTCCTTCCTTCCTTCCTTCCTTCCTTCCTTCCTTCCTTCCTTCCTTCCTTCCTTCCTTCCTTCCTTCCTTTTTATCCAAAAACTACTACTGTGTGCTTGTACAGTAGGTCAGGGACTAAAATACCAATTTCCATGTCAATTGTGTAATTTCATAATAAAACTTTGTCAGTTTTTTGCAGATCCTCTGAATTTTGTTTTTCCTTTTGATCATAAGCATCTAAAAATCTTGAATGCTCCCTTCCCCTTAAGGATGGGATGTCACAGTAGTTCCTCTAGAATAAAAGATTTAAGAAGAGGGTAAAAACTGTTGCACAACAGCAGAAAGGAGAGAAAGAAATCCGAATACATGAGAGAACTTAACAAGAAAGAAAGTTCTGTGGAGGAGAGGACATGCCAGAACAGACACTTCCCTGCAGCCTGTGGTGAAGACCATGGTGAGGAAGGTTGACCCCTGCAGCCTACACTAGAGCAGGTGSATGTACTTAAAGGAGGTTTGCGGTGGTGCGGTGCTTCTCCCGGGGCTTTCGCCCGCGCTTCCTGGCTAGCTCTGGCACCGGCATCACAATAAAGGTACAGTCCTGTATTCTGGAATACAGCTCTGATCCAGTGGGTCCTTGCCTCGGCAGAAGTGTGAACAATGCGAGAAATAAAGGGATGGAACTCGGGTGGGGAGCTTCAACCAGGTTTTATTAAATCCACACAACTTCCTTTCACCCAGGAGTCAGCCCACCGAAGCCCACTGAACTCCTGGGTTTTCACCTTAACTATCAGGGTGGGGGAGTGGGGAGGATACAGCTTGGAACCAATCCAGAATGGGAAGGGAGTGACCCCAAACCTAAATGACAACCCGTAGAACAAATCAAGGAGCAAAGGGGGAAGGAGAACTGAGATCCTGCCAATCACTCRAAGCCTTCACCAGAATTTTCTAGACATCAGGGTGAGGCCCCAAAGTGACAGACAGGACCCAGGTGTCACATAAATGATGATTGATTAATAACAATAACTGGGGTAAACCACAATGGGGTAAAACCTGGAGTACATGGCAAAACCATTGTGAAACAGTATAAAACAAACAGATACATATAGAAAACTGGTAAAAACCCAAAACACACCACTACAGAGGTTGGGAGGAGACACAGCTGGAACAGCTGACTCTGACTGACCAAAGGGATATTTCAGACCATATGGCATAATGCTCAATATATAAAGTGGGGTAAGAAGGAAGAAGAGGAGCATGTTTGGARAGATGTTGTTTGTCTTCCTGAATAACCATTGTGTGTGATGGAGTCCTGCATTCCTGGACATGGTGAACAACTGTCTGCAAACCCATGGGAAGAGCTRAATGAATTCCTTGGTTTGATTTGTTTGAGTGCCTGGGTTTTGTTTTCCCTATTAAGTTGTCTTCATCTCATCCCACAARTTTTCTAGCTTTTCCTCTTCCAATTCTCTCCAGATCCAACTGGTGGGGAAGTGAGTGAGTGGCTGTGTGGTTCTTGGTTGCTGGTTGGGGTTAAACCATGACAGATATCCAGACATCAGACTAAAGTATTCTTTTTTTTGTCTTTATTTCCAATACCAKCACCCAGATATAGCTTTTTGCCTCCGTTTTTCAATATGAGAGCYCCTGAATTTTTCCTAGTAGATTTAGCTTACGGTTGTCAAATAGATTGTGTTCAATTTGTTTCCCTATACTTTGTTGTTTTCCTCTACAGTAAGTTCAAAATTATCCTTGGGAATAAAGATAGCAATGTAGCAGCTCTTTTCTGACATAATGAAAACAGTACTGAGGTTTCATCCTAACTTTCCTAATTTATTCAAAGTCCAGTCTACATCCACATATTTAACTCACTGCAGCTGTAAAATTTTGACAATGAAGCTACAGTTTGTTCAAGCAAAAGCTTATTAAACGTTTTTTGTTTGTTTTTTTTTTTCAAATTCTAAAAGTAGAAATTCAAATATTTATTTTCATTCTTACTGTGTAAAAAGTAAGGAATCCTTGTTTTATCAGTACTGTAAGAATCAGTCATATTCACACAAGCCAGTGCAAAAATTGTGTTGACTTTAAGGAAAAAATACTTTGTCTCAGCTGAATAAATGATCACTTGAATGACTCCTGGGGCTGGTCAAGGGAATGAAAACAAAGATGCAAATTTATGTAGTGATTTAAATGAATGACATACCATTGTCAGTTTATAAGTTATCTTATTCTTCATGTTAAGACAATGTAAAATGTAGCATATAGAAACATTGAGATAGCACACATTGAGTAGAAACTATGTATTGACATAGCTTTACAGTTTTTATATACATATACACATATAACAATTATATAAGAGCAAAAATTCTAGTAATTTCAAAGCATGGATTTCAGGAATTTTTAGAAGATCTACCATTGCAATTGCTTCCCCTCTGCATCTTTCTCCATAAGAAAACAAAATAACCAAACAATCTCCTCTATTGAATATACCCAGTCATACCTTTATTGAATTAATTAGATGTTTATGAACAGCAGTTCTTTAGGGACGAGTATGTTAATTTTGGGATGACAGTTATTTACTTTTGTTCTGTGTTTATGTACTTGGTGGTGATAACTAATATTCCATTCTACATTATCTCGTCAGTTCAGCTTGCTGGAGAGCATTTTGATAAGGTAAACCAACAGTGAAACTGAGCTTAAATTAAGATTTCTAGCATAATGAAACTCAATATTCACAGCTCCTATTCCACAATTGAGATCCTGCACTCATTTTAATGCAATTAAAGTGAGGGAGGGAAAATGCTGTAGAATACTGAATATTCACACTGAATTGCTTTTAAAACTGAGAAAGCAAACCAACAGTGAAACTGCTATGACACTAAATGTCATCTCTATATTAAATATAAATGCTTTCCATCATCTTCCTTTTGCTACTGAAGATAATATTGAACTTTCAGACTACAGACTTTCTTTGCATGCTATTAAGAAAGGAAAACGTTAAAGATGGAGGGGCTATAATTCTCCTTTTATCTTTAATTCAAAACTGCTTTCCCATAGGAGTGTGGCACCTGATGCAAACTGGCACTTGTTGGCCTATACAAAACAACAATAGAGTACGATGGAGTTATTAAACGCTTTTTATACCTTATATGTAAAATGTTCTGTATGGGGTTTTTTTGKTTTTTTTTTTAAGTTCCTGTAAGGGATTTAAGAGATTCACTTATGTTTTGCACTGGGACAAACAATATGTGGTAATCTAACCTACTCCCTTCAGGTCCCCAACRAAACAGACACAATAGGGGCTTAGTTCATGAATAGGCCTTTAGGGACAAAATTATACATATATATTTTTGAACGYGTTTACACGTTTCTGTTTGCCTGTGTATATACCTAAGAGGGTGGGTGGTACAAAAATACAGACCTTTCTCCTGAAATGCATGTGTTTAGAGGAAGGAGACTTTGACAGTGAGGGAAGAGGCTTTGCTCTGTCACCATTTTCAGGCTGAACTAAACATCTCAGTGTTTATCTGATGGCCATACTTGTGCATTGGCCAGCTCCATATATCTATCCATTCAACAGTCTTAATTGATAAAATTCATAACACYCTGTGAGTGTTGAATTTTACCCAGAATATAACACTATGGGTAGAATTGTGATTATTCTAAAGTATTTTTTGAAATCTAAAAGGCAGAAATGTTGACAGAAGTAAAAAAACAAGTATACAGACACAATGGTACACATAGATAGTACATACATACCAATCTGCTTTTTTGTTATTTTGATTTACTACTGATTTATGTCTAGAAAAGTRCTATAGAGCTTATCATTTACATGATTTAGCTCTCTTATTTTATTTTTCCTTACCATCTTGAATGACAGAAGGTCTTTTACCTTTAAAGATGCAAATAGGATGATTTACAAAGTCAGTACCTTTTTTTTTGGGCATCTATAATTTTGCATATTTCCTGTTGTTTTGTTCACCACACTCATAAACTAGATATAAAGGACTGAAATTTGAACTCCCTATCTTAGAACTTGTTTTACTAACACAGAACTTAAGATTTCACATAGAAGCTACGGTGGGCAGCTTTCCTCACAGTAATTTTGTTCTTTTGTAGAATAAATATTTGTGAAAAAACATGAAGGCTAGGTATCAGAAATTGTATTAAATGTATAAAAACTATATCTCAGTCCCTGAGCAACAGTCTGAGCTCAGTCTCTGCAGACTCCAATATTGCAGTATATACTCCAATGCATTTTCTTCAGAGACAGAATTGACCAAACTATTCGGAAATTGAAACAGAAAAATAGAAATCTGGAAGCTTAGGATCGCTCATTAAATTACAGATGCTGCAGAATGGTCTGTGTAAGCAATATGAGTGTCCTATGGGGGGAAAAAATGAGAAAAATATTTTCTTYTTCTGTAACAAGCATCTTTTATTGTACACTTTATAAAACTTTTCAAACTTTTAATTTGAATTCTGTTTTCCAATGTGATGAATAGAGGATTATAGTACTTCAGCGCAAATAAATTCATGTTTTATAGAAGACTTTTGCTTCTACAAAAATACTAGGTCAGTCCCACATGCTATAGCTTAATTTTTTGCTCTAGTTAAATAATTTAATTCATTGTATCCAAAACCTTGATGCATTTTTCCTCTTTTCTGCAGCCAAACTCACACCAATCTAATATACTTATTATTGAAAGAGTTTATCAATGGCAGATTTTTTGTTTCAAACAAATTTGGAGTGCAAGGTTCCTATTGATGCTGAGMGTTTGGACAGTACTATAAAAGCATTTAATCATCAAATGTCATTCAGAATGATTAATCTTTTACTTTATATTTTAAGTAAGATTTTTCCCTTTGTTGCAAAGCATTTAAGGATTCTGTTATCCTCTAATTGAGGTTCCCTCTTGTGTGTATCCATTTACTCTTTATGGGATGTTGGAGAGGTTAAACAAAYAAGGAAAGAAATAAACAGTAGAAACGCATTCTAAGACAGTCTAATTTAAAAAGTGGTGTCTTATCCTTCCTTCAGGAGAAGAGAAAAGCCATTCCTGAACAGTGTCAAAATCCAATGTACATGAGTTGCAAGTTTCTGGGTAGGAAATACACTTTTTGCTCAACAGAAACCTTATTTTAGAAATTAAAATGTGTTCCACAAGGCAAGGACAGCTATATCACGAAAATCCATATCAAGAGTTGAGTCTGGTGTGAAACATCGGTGGATCAGCAATGCAGAATTGATGATTATAGAACAGTTCTCAACTCAGAATGACACAGTGTAAAGGAAGCTTTACAATTAAATCTAGCTGATTGATTAGTGGACATTTTGAATAGTTTGCAAAAAAATTTTCAATCACCTGAATCATAGCAGACTTCTTGATCTGAATGGCTGCTATTTTAAAATATTACTAAATAATATTTCTACTTGATGTGAARGATGGTGAAAATGCATTATTATGCATTTATGCTACTACTGTCTTCACACTGGGGAACACAGGYTAAAGAGGATTACATCATGAAATCTCATCTAATTTGTACTATTGTCTGCAATGATGTGTTTTGTGCATATTTATTTATGTTTCATAGACTCACAAAATCATAGAAATGTTTGTGCTGTAAGGAACCTTAAATATCATCTTGTTCTGCATTTCCTGCCATGGGCAGGGACATATTCCACTGGGTCAGGTTTTTCAAAGCCTCCTTTACATACTAGGAGACTGCTGAAAAGTCCCTCTGGGGACTTTTTTCCCTAGGCTGGGCTASCCTGTTCTCTCAATCTGTCTTCATGGAAGTTCTGCAGAGCTCTGATCCTKTTTGTGGCCCTCCTCTGGGCTTGCTCCAGCAAGTCCATGTCCTTTTTATACTGAGGGCCTCAAACTTGGACACAGTATCCCAGGTGGGGTTTATGAAGGCAGAGTAGAGAGGAGAATCACCTCCCTCCACCAGCTGGTCACATTTCCTTTGCTGTAGCCCAGGATGTGATTGACTTTCTGGGCTCCAAGTGTACATTGCCTGTTCGTGTTGAGCTTTTTGTGCACTACCACACTCAAGTCTTTCACCTAAAGGCTGCCCTCAATCAATTCCCTGCCCACACAGTATTTGTGCTTGGGATTTCCCTGACCCACATGCAAGACACATAAAAATTTTGTACATGAATACAAAGTATGAGCTAATTATTGTATATGTATATCATATATATATATATATATATATACATATGATTGATGTTTCTTCTGTCCTGCCCAATAAAATGTATTTTGACTGTATATTCTGCACACTTGTTAAATGCTCAAGACATAGAATAAAGCAAAAGCTTTGAAAAGGTACATATAATGTTTCATTTAATTTTTTACATGAAGGATTAGAACTCAATACAAGAAATATAAATCTAATTATTTACAAAGAGTCTTTGAAAAATGAACTTCAATCCTTTTTCTGCCATTGACATACCATTTGTATTTAAATAAAAAAGAGAAACAAACCAGGGGCTACACTACTATTTAATATTTTGCAAAGAAATAGGGATAAAATGCCAATTACCATAAGTATAGTAGAAGGTTGCTGCTATTGAAGAAAACCTTCTATATGACACAAGAATTTGTTTTCAAGCATAAGTATAGATAAACTGTCTTCCTCGGAATATTTTTTTTTATGTTTCCTTGCAGTATTATTGAACTGAAAATAGCCACCTAATTAGCTGGTTTATTCACCTATGAGGCAACTAACTAGCACTCAATTTTTAAAAATTGCATTTATCTTGTTGCTGCAGCTCCAGTCACAAATTAACACATCTTTCTCTAGATCTCCCACAAAGCCTTCAAAAGTAACTGATGAATTACCAAAGAGAATAGTACAACCTTGGACTCTCCAGGCAGATATCTGCAGTATGAACCTTCATCTAAGAAGTAGAATTAATGGCCAGGATGGAGAAGCAGCCTTTATCATTATTCATGTCAGAAATTTAAATAGCAAGTCCTTGACACTTTTCTTCAGATCACAGTACTGCGTCAAAATCTAGCCAAAGATAAGGAGGGACATCAGCAGAGTGCACACAACTGTGATTCTGGCGAAGCATCTGAAAAATAGAAGCACTGTGGAAGCTTTGGAAGTTTATTGTGCTTGTTGCAGAATGTGGCAGATTTTCATGTTTGTCCAGGGCAAGATGGAACTGAACAGGTATCAGAGTTGTTCTATTTTTCATCTAAACAAGTATAAAGTTGGTTTGTTTTCTTGTTGGGTTTTTTGTTTTTTTTTTAATAGAAGAAAGGATAGTTTGGTAGTGTCGTGGTTTGAGGGAAGTAAGATTTTTCAGGAAGCTGAGGTCAAACCAATCAGTGGCCCGGTTTGGATGTTGGCACCTTTGAATATAAAAATAAAAATAATACTTTATTTTATCCTAAATTTCTTTTTAAATTAGGCTGAGCAGTTCTAGGGAGCAATTCGTAGCAGCAATTTAACATGAGCCTTAGTGTAGGGTTCCCTTCATGAATCTCCCTTTTCACTTGCTATATAAATATCTTACACTAAACATACAAACATTAAATCGCCAAAAGATGAAGTTAATTGTTGTGGGCTGAAGCTGGGCATGTCCTAATTTCAGGAACACTGAAATGAAGCTCACAGCATGGCAGTTAGGAAAAAGTCTCTTTTAATTCAAATTTGATTCCAGTTTATATACATATGTACAGAGGTCAAGGGATTGGCTACACAGGTCACCACCTCTTCAACCTGGATGGTGGACATCRCCATCAATCATTTCTTCTCTCAGAGGAGAAGTATGTAAACATTCTAGGAATAGACATTGTTTTCATGAAGCTGTGTGACAAAGTTCTACAGAAAGACAAAAAGACAGAAAGCTCAGGACAACAGTTAATTCCCTTATTTGGTAGTTCTTGATTTCTTTACTGACTTGTAACAACAAAAATAAGTAAAACAGATATCTAGTGTTAGACATAGTTCCTTACCATTTTCTACATAGTTCATGGTGATATAATGAAGAATTTTATTTATTTATTCTGTAAAGTTGAATAAAGGCCTTTTCAACTGATTATTAACAGAAACAATGAATACCATTCCACTACTGTTGTTCTTAAATGTGTGTTTGAAGACGCTGGATCCACAGAAAAATTCTGAAAGACAAAGATACACCAGGGAGAAATGGACTTCAGTTTCTTCTCTGAAATATAGGTGTACACAATACTTTACTTGTGACCAGTATTGATTTTCTCTGATGCATTATATCTTCTATCAAATATATATTTTTTAAATATATATATATATATATTACTAGCTGAAAAGCATGGAAAACATATCAAATAAACTCCCATTAACAGAAAATATATTTCTTTTGTCAATCAAGTAAGTCAGAAAGTAGATCTCTTTGGTACCCTTTGGTACCTTTTGTTCCATTTGGGCTTACATAAAATCTGAGAGAAAATAGATAAATGGCTTCTAAATTAGGTTTTCTTTACTTTCCTGATGTAAGTGAAGCTTAACACATAGAGATTCTGTAAACATAAATTATTGAGCTACAGGTGAAAAGTAAATAAACTTCGTTTTCATGGCTCTATATTTTTACATACTGAACAACATTGTTTTTGAGAATTGAGGAATAATAATGGATTTCATGGTGAAGGATCATTTAAAAGAAATACTTAAATCATGAGGAAGTAAGGTCACTTTGATGGAGAAAGTGTAGTACTGAAAGAAAAAAAAAGCTTATAAAGATAAAAGTATATAATATAAAGTATAAAGATAAAAACTAGTAAAAATTGCATGCATTTTAAAAGAATATAAAGGAAGTGGTTACATACATAATGCAGACAAAACTGCTATAAGCTTCTTAGATTTCAAATTCAGTGGTGTAAATGGGGTCGAAAAATGTATTGCAGATGTAATTTCTAGCCTCTGTTGCTACAAATAATCTTCTGTATTCTTGAGACAAACTA
Source organism: Mixornis gularis (assembly GCA_003546035.1). Taxonomy (NCBI): domain Eukaryota; kingdom Metazoa; phylum Chordata; class Aves; order Passeriformes; family Timaliidae; genus Mixornis; species Mixornis gularis. The sequence continues at coordinate 2,183,110 of QVAJ01000040.1, read as the reverse complement.
AATACTGTTGTGTTTCTAGCTCTATCAACAAGTGTCTTAAGATTCAAACAGATGTTCCTGGGTTTCTTGCCCATTGGTGCCAATACTCATTATAATTTTGCCCAGAGGAGTAAGGGAACTAATAGAGTATATCTGTAGCATTAACTTGCTGAGAAATGGTCCATCTATACCAGAGATTTGCTTCAGAGAACACAGACTTTTATTCAGATTTTTTCCCCATGGTRCTCATCAGAGATATCCCAAATACCTATGAGTCAGTGAGAAGTATAGATGGGATAAAATACTTAATAGACTGGTTTGCATTGTAGATAATTTCCCAAAGACACAAAGCAAATCTAAAAGAGTTTATATGCATATATTATTTTATTACAATTTTTTACAGCTTAACCATATTGGATTGCAAGCAAAGCAAGGTTCACTTACTCCCCTATGAGCCATCATAATCAAGGAGTAAAATCTTTTTTTTTTCCCACACACATTTAAGAAATACAATAAAAAGTTCTTATTCCAATGATAAAAGGTATTTTTATTGCTCT
>QVAJ01000040.1:2151869-2182374 GCA_003546035.1 Mixornis gularis | reverse complement strand
GCAGTAATTGGATGAAGAAGGATGCAACATATCAGTGATTAACTTGGAAAATTCAGACAAATATACAAGTTTAGGAAGAATGACTGTGAAATTGTACACAAGACCCCTGGTAAAACTCATAAAAATAAAATATTTGTGTTTGCAGCTGTGATATTTGGAGGATACAAATTTCTTTCTGTATATTCTTTTACCTAATATGTACTGTGATTTAGTTTTGACCTGTAAGAGGCTGCACAGTTTTGGAGAGGTTTTTTTWAAGTGTGAGGGGGGAAGTTGTTTGTTTTTGTAAATTCACTAGCAAAAGATTGAGGTAGTTCAATCTTTTAAACATTTTTTTTAAAACAAAATAACACACATCATCTTCGTGTCCTTTAAAATCACTTTTTAAGTTCTGTTCATGGATTATATATTTCTGTCAGTTCTCAGATAAAATATTCCATATAASTCATGGATAGTAAATTCATTCTGTTACAGGTTTTATACCTGTATCTCCTGTATATATGCTACTTTAAATGCTTTCACATAAACAATAAACTTAATGTGTAAGAATTTGTATCCTATTTGCAAAAAAGTATATAGGGTATCTTCAAGGCAAGTTTGCTGAAGTGCATCTGCAACTCTTTCCATGTGTTACGTGGAGATGACCTTTGTATGCCCAGGATTTCTGGATGTTTGGAAACTCTAAATATCCTCTGAGCAGATGAATAAATGTTCAAAAATTCAAGGTTAAAGGATACCAGGAATTCAACCTACATGCAAATTCCAAATGGCCAGTGAAGATTTTAGAGAAATCTGAACACACTCGTGGCATTTGATTTATGAAAATGCTTGGTGTCTAAAAATTTTTTTAGCACAAGCTTTAAGAATTCKTATTTTTAAAGAATAAGTTTCCTGTATACATAAAGGTGAGATGGAACTTTGATTGATAGTTGTGTATAGGGTCATGACCAGACATTATTTTGCAGAAAGCATTCCACTTCTTCAGTTCTTAGAAAACCCTTTGTCTTTCATGATACATCTCTKGAAATTTACGTGGGATAGGCAAATCTCTAGCTCAGAGTTCTAAAAAGATTTTATATGTGGCTAAAAGTATGGGACATCTTCCTGAATATTTTAGAAAGAACTTTCATTTTTTATTTTCTTGTCCAAAAGATTATTTCTATTTATAAGCAACCCGTGATTCTTTTTGGAGGAGACCTAGTATGATGGACATCTATTACAATTTTAACAATTTCTCAGAGAATAGAAATATATAGGATCTTAATAATATTCCTGTAAAAATTAAAATATATTAAGCATTTTGCCCTTCTCCTCACAAATAAAAAAATAAATAGGAAAAGAGCCTCTGACAAATTAAGGGACTTTGTCTTTCTTGTGCTACTTTATTTTTACCAGAAGAYTTAAATAGTGCAAGTTTGGTTAGATGTAAATGGATATCCAGGAAGTTACCCAAATAATCAAAGTCCAGGCTTTAATAATTTAAGATATTCCAAACTATTGTCTAACACCAACTGTGAAACTAATCCGGCACCTGATGTTACTGAGTTGTTACCTTCCAGTTCCCTTCTTYATTCCTAAGACTTAAAACCTTTTCACTTAAATACTTACTTTTAAGGTTCTTAAAGTCACTAATGACCTGCATCAATGCAGTCATCTCTTTTAGTACTTTCTGTTCTTGTTCTATTGTGACCTATGTACAYTTCCAAAGCTTCTTTTTCAGTTCTGCAAAGTTCACATTAAGTCTAAACCAAGGTCACACTCCAGTTTTACATCTAACAATGCCTCGAGAGATGTCTCACAGACAGCTGAGAGACACCTGGTGTTGTGCCAGTAGACACAGAGAACTGGATTCCCCAAATACCATACATCAAAATACTGCCATATGAAAGGATCATGCATCCAGACAGCTTGGGAGCCAGCATGTCCTTCATGAGAAAATCCTAATAATTCACCTGAGGCACATGATTAACTTACACACTTTTATGATATAAAAATCAGGCATATACTTTAGCAAGTACTAAAAGCTTAGGTGTGGCCTGTATTTGGTTCTGAACAAAACTGCATTTTCTGAGTGTCAGAATATTATTCCAAGGTAGCAACYTCCAAGAAAAAAACCCCCAAAAAACCCTCCTACTTCATAGGCATTATTGATCACAACTACCATACACTATTGACAACAACTACGATATTGTTAGAATTGCTCATTTTGAACTAATTTTGAACCAAGAAAAGTCTGGCATGGTCAGTATCCAGAGATGTCAACCTTGTTTATCTCTAACCATTCTCCCATTCTTCAGGGAAACTGACATATTACTCAAGTACTAGCTAGTAACATATAACTCTAAAGGAAATATAATACTAAAAGGAGCAGAAGGGCATGATTGTCATATTGGGCGGGTCCTACTAGTGTCAGTAGGAGCTATTTCTTTGAGTAAGCTGGCTATTTTAATCTGAGCTTTCTATATCACGTGGTATGTCACGTTGTTTCTCAGCCTATCCACCATCTGTGATTGAATTACTTGCAGGGAATATTTTGTCCTTGTGAGAGGCAGGTAGGAGCAGTATCTATAACTTGAAAACTCCAAGGACAGCCAGAAGCAAAGCAGTAGGATGGGTTTTTTGGTTTTGTGTTTTTTTGGTGTTTGTTTTTTGTTTTGGTTTGGTTTTTTGGGCTTGTTTGTTTGTTTGTTTTTTAACAGCTGACATCCATCAGCCAGTTACATCAGGGAGTCTGAGTAAAAACTGTTTTAAGCTCTAAGCATGTGACTGGCAGTTGTGGAGAAAGACTCGGAGTACCTACAACAAACTGGTACAAGGCACTTTAGAAAAAAGTGCTATTCCTTTCCTGCTCTCTTTCCTCTGAAGCCTAGCCTGGCTTTTACAAGCATGGTCTATGCTGGGAGCAAATAGTAATCCTTCCACATCCAAGAAAACGAGTAAATCCTCAGGGGAGCTAAGGAACATATGTGAAAGCAATTGCTGTGGCTCCTTTTGAAAGGTTACAGAACGCATTCCCCTAGCACCCTGTCATTCTCTGTTCTGCTGACTAACACAGAAACAAGTTTGGGACTCAGTTGCTCCTTTCCATGCCCACCCTCCACACTCTGCCTTATGCTTTCCACCCTTTCTGAGCACATCAAAGCCTTGGAGTTTGTGGCGGCACTTTGCTCCAGGCAATGGCTGCTAGCAGGTTCTCTCCTGTGCTCATGTCTTGGTAGGTCTGTATATTTAATATCTTTACTCTGTGCAAAAAATCATCAAATTAAATACATGTGTAAAAACATTTGTTATGTTGAGAAAAAATATTGGTTTAGCAACACAGAAAACATTTTTCTGATCTGTCACTGTAAATATTGAGCAAGGAGCAAGTTGTTTGTCTCCACCTACTTTATTAAAATAAAATTATAACACAAGATATCGTAACGTCTGTTATTCTAGGAAAAAAAAATTCCATTAAATTAATGACTGAGTATTTTCCTTTGCTATTTTGAGCCAGTAGGCTGTTAAACCCAGTGAAAAAACTCCACAAATCACTCAGGAGCTTTTTATATTTTTAGCAACTTGAATCTACAAAAATGGTCATTGGTCAGCCTTTTTAGTTAGTTCTTCTTGAAAAAAAATGATCTTGGTAAGAGGATGTTAAAAAATAGTGGAAGATGTCTTTTTGACTAGAGCTATAGTCTCCTAGAAGATTACTGGAATTTACTTACACAGGAGACTGAAAAAGCAATTTTAGATGACAAAAAAAAAAAAAAAAAAGTCATAAAACTATTCAGCTTAAAGGTTCTGGAAATTTTTGAATAAAATTTGTTACTTTTTAATCTTCAATTAAAAAGTCGCCTTTTTTTTTTTTTTTTCCCTAGTCTTCTCTGAGATCTACTTCATCTAAAGCACAGGATTGCAATAGCAGGGACATTATGGAGTACACCAAGAGGTAAAATAGTTGACCAGTTAATAACTTTAAAGTTTCAATACTCTCATCCTTAAACAGAATACGAAAATAAAGGTATGTGCAAGATTTTGAAATTAAAAAAAAGGAAATGAAGAAGTTTCTGAACATCCTAATTACAGAATGGCAGGTATGTAAGTTATATTAGAACAGACAGAAAGTGTCATTCAAGGCACTTTGAGCAGTCTCGGATTTCAAAGCAGTATTCACTATTTAGTTTTGCATCTGGCCATCTCTTTAGTACCTGACCTTGGGCCATCAAAACCAGAGTTTTGAAAGTCATTCAGAGATGAAAATGTAAGGCAAATAGATAGATAAGGCAAATATAGAAATAATTCTTATATGCTCACTAGCACTTTTAAACAAGACTTATTTACAATCAGCTTACTGTTTTCTTATTTACACTTCTTAACCTTGTGTTCTTCTTTCATATTCATAAAACATGATTTTAGGCACATCATTGTGGTATGATGTTCTTTTCACAAATATCATGACATTTGTCCTCCAGGCTGATTTCTATTCACTTATCTCATTAGCATTCCTGCTTGGAGGCCGTCCATGCTCTTCTCCTTATTCCTGTGCCAATTCATGACACCTGGCCACAGTAACCTTTCAAATGGTTTAGGATGTGGAATTCCCTGGGTTTAGGATAATTTCAATATGCAATCGAAGTTATGTATGTTTGGACAGATGCCCAGGTGTTTTTGAGGCTCCATTCTCATTTATAATTTAAAAATCCTGAACTACTTTTACCAAATAAGATAATATTTATTCAGATTTGGTTCTTCAAGAGACATAGACACAATTATGCAGAGGGAGACACACAGGCAGAGATACAGGAGAGCTGTCAGGGCAGAAGGGACACCAGAGAAGAAACATTGAAGAAAAGAAAAATGGGTACCCRGATCAGGGCAGGAGGAAAAGCAGCCACCCGAGAACAGAGTGAGGAGGCTGAGGAGAAAGTGAGACTGCCAAGGGACTGCAGCTGATGGAGGAACTCACATCACAGTGATGGAGCAGAACCCRCACTGAACTCTAACTCTTGCATTGCCCCTCACTGAAGCAGCCAGGTATAACATGGGACACCAGGAATTAGGGAGGAAAAGTGTTTTTCAGATATTTGTTTACCTGATTCTTATTTATTTTTCAAAATTGGAAACTAAAAAGTTACTAATGGGCAATTAATTAAATTGGTTGAAGTTCCCTTCTTGAAATACTTTTTTGTCTCAGGACAGGTGTTCAGCCCTTTTGAAATGAAGTGCACAAAACTTTAGAAAATTATGTAATGCTTTTCTTTCTGCAGATTGTTGTTGGTTTGTTTTTTTTTTTGGTTTTTTTTGGTTTTTTTTTTTTTTTGGTTTTTTTTGGTTTTTTTTTTTTGTTGGTTTTTTGGGTTTTTTTGGGAATAATGGTAAGATCCTCTTTATTACCAATAATTTGGAACAAATAGTTAAAATACATAAAAGTGGGATCATTAGATCAATTTATTAGATCATTTATGTAATTGACATAAATGGATTCACTAGCCATATCCATAACTAAACAAAATTTTCATTTTCAGCAAGTTACATTTTTAATGTGTAATACCCTCTTTATCTCATTGGTAGCATTTCTTTCTACAAATTATAACTTCCTCTTTCGATGTGTGAATTATTTTTGAGTATGTAAAATAAATCAGCTAATGAATTAAGAAGATTTTTAAAATTRGAGGCTCTCAAAGATATTAAAATGTTCTGTTGGTTGGAGTGTACTTTCTTACCTTGTAGCAACATGATAGACTTCCCAAACTTGTTTGCCAGTGACTTCAAAAGAAAAATTCTTTTTCATCTAACTAGTATTTATCATATATTTCCTCTAGTCCCCTGTATTTATCCCATAAACACAGGCTTTCATATAACTTTTCTGGTTTTCTTTGTGTGCTTGACCTGTTTATTCCTTTATCTGATTACTTTCAGAATTTTTTAAGATACAGCCTTACCTTTTTATTTCTAGATATGTAAGCCTCCTGCTGTACCACTATTTTCATATCTACTGACTAATCCAAAGCTCTAACACAAAGATATAATTTTATTTGTGTTTTTAAAAAAAAAAAAAAGCTATCAACAGAATATAAAAATACTGTCTGCTCTGCTCSACACTGATAAATAAGAAGTGTTTCATGTGAATAAGACTTATGRTAAATGTTTTCAGATAGGGGTCAAGGACTCTCTTGATTAAAGTCAGTAAAGCAGAATGATGCTTGGGAAATGACCTTTAAGGTCAGTGGAACTACAACCTAGATAGCCAAGAGCATATTTCAKCCCCAAGTTTACTGTGACCTGCCAAAGAGTTCTCCCTGCAGTTAATTTTGTATTTAGTGTCTGGAGTTGATTTATATATACTGTTATAGAGTTCTCTAACAAAATATTTTATATTTATGTTCTTCTTGAGAGTGATTAGAGGTGAACATCTGTGCCCTACACAAATTATGTCATTATGAAATTAACTTTCAAAAGTTCATAAAGAGATAYGGTTGCTGTAACAGCTAGCTTATTCATAACAATATGGTGACCCAGATATCTGACAAGCTGGAGTTGTTTATCTTTTTTCTTCTTGGCATGCATGTCAAACAGTACATAAGGAAGTGCATACAGAAAKATGACAAACTATAAATTATAGACAAAATAAACCTATATTTTCATGGTATTTTTTACATAAGGTGAATGTAGTAACTAATAAATGAGATGTACTGCTAAGTTGTTAGGAAAACCAGACTACCTATATGKATCTACATGCATAAAAGAGCATGATTTGAGAGTTTGATCATATGTATAATTGAAAAATTGGATATTTATCTACTTTATTTAATCAGAAGATTCAAGGCTAGGATATACCTGTCCTATTCAGCTTTGTAGTTTGACAAAACAAAAWTTCAATAGTCATTTATTAGCAACTTCCCATTATCATAGAATGGCTGCACATGTGAAGTGTGATGAAATATCCATCTGTATTGCTTTAGTTCAAGCTGATTATAGAATGTGCTGCTTCTGGGAGCCATCTGATTTAGACAATACATGATAAAGAGAGAGATCTGTCACAACACGGCAGTTTTTGAGACAGAGAAATAGTGATAGCAGTGAGGCAAAGTTAAGGTAAAAAATCCTTGTGACAGTACGTTCCCTTCAAAAGAAATTAATTTGTTTTAAAATTCTGCATTTAAATKATCACCTTTATCACCAGTTTTCAATCTTTGTGACTTTCAATGGCAACTGTGCCTATTCATAATCTTGTCATATAATAAATAGTTCAACATTTTTTAGTGGCATGTGCTCATTTTGACTTTTTTTTTTTTACTTAGTTGTTTTTTTTTCTAAGATATCAGTTATTTAATATCAGTGCTTCAGAAATTCAGATAATATTATCTGTTTCACAGAAGGAAAAGGGAAATAGTCACAAATCTTTCATGTGGCCCCACACTGATTTCAGACAGGGATAAAAAGCACCTGTCTGTTACGAAGGCTAACCACTGACTCCGTGAGACAGCAGGGTTTAATACTCCATCATTGAACAGCTTGTGTAATGATTTACATCTACAAAACATGTCTAGAACTCAACCTTTTCAAAATAGGATTTTATATTATACAGTTCAGAGGTGAAGACAGTGCAAAAATATCAAGTCTAACATTTTAGACTGTAAAACTCTTGAAAATTGTTCCCAGCTTTAACTCTTGCTGTAGTAAGAATCTTACAAAGTTAGAAGGATACGTGGCAGAGTTTTTGACAAAGATGCACTACCTTGATGATTATTGGAGATCTTCCAAACCAATGTGTAACCTATGTAAAAGGAAGCTGATTCATTGAAAACTTACAGCAAAGCATCTCATCATGTAAGTGAATGAGAGTTCTCACAATTACCATAATAAGGTCCACTGTTTTGTCACACTTCTGCACCCCACTGGGAAAGATTATTACTACAGAAGATAGAAAAGTAAATAATGTCAGTTGTGTAAGTCATAAATATATTTGCAATACYCTCAAAGATGTGGCATAAAATATATTCTAAATTGAGCTACAGTGTGTATGTGTTGGTGGGGTGTGCAAATATCTAGACAAGAAAAAGCAGAATCTGAGGAAGAAAGAGTTGCTTTTGTGACTACGATGCCATCATTGTSCTATAAGCAGACACAAAGCCTTTCTTCTTGTTGCAGATAAAGGAGCAAACATTGCTGCCTGTTGACTGAAAATGATTAAACAAACAGAGACATTTCTCTAAAAGCTCTTAGATAAAATATTGTCAAATATATAGCAAAAATAAAACCCAAAACACCTACAATTTGCCTAGCAATTATTGTCACATTATTAACAGAATAAAGTAGAGTTTTCTTTAGGCACAGCATGGTCCAACAGAAAATTTAGCTTCCTGTGCACAGGCTCTAAAACTGTCTTCAAAGAAAAACTGAGATACAAGCAAAGAAATTTCTATGAGGTGTCACAAAATTCCACTCTGCAGACTGTATAAGCACTCAGAATGGAGGTGCATAGTTTGCTCTCAAAGCTAAGAGAATCAAATGAGTGGTGTGTAGCCCTATGCTATACATGCAACAAAAAAACAGATAAGACTTACAATTGGATAAAGGCACTTCTAGGAAGGACAGGAAAAGAAGACTAGAAAGAAGAGTTTCCCTTTATGTGAGACAGCAACTGGAGTGCATGGATAAGATGGATATGATGGATATGATATCCAATTCAGCTGTTTTTTGACTCTTGCTGCTGACTTGATTGAGCATCAAATGGCTCAGCATTCCTTTGTCATGATCTTGTGTGTGCAAAATGGCTAGTCTAGAAAGAGACTGTGTTGTAACTTCCCTGTCAATGCAGAATGTAAAAGTTCTGTTTATAATTCGATAACCAGATAAAACACAGAAATATTTGAAATAGAAATATACAAAAGTTTAGTGATAATAGGGAAGAGAACTACCCTTGAAGGGATTACTAGTGACTGAAACACCATTCTGTAGCACAGTGAGGAATTATCTGCACACATATTGATAACATAATCTTCCRTCTGTCCCTGTTTTGCTTAACAGGACACATCACATATGTAAAGAAATTATACTTTGTTTTTGTTCCTTTTCTTCTGTTTCAAATATTTGTGTTTGTGGATAGTGCCTACAATATCTCTCAAGGTGATCTGTTATCTGCCTTCATTAAGATAGCATCAATTGGTTATCAAAGTTTTATCTTCATGAAGATTTCTGACCTTATTCTTCAAGAGAAACTTTTGATTAGCTATCAAATTTCCTTGGACTTACCTCATGGGAATTATGTCAGAATTTATATCATAATCTACCTATGTTTTTTATGAAATTGATTTGTACATTTGTGCTTATGGTGGAAATAACAAATATGAATAAAATATTTAATATCTTCCACAACAAATAAGTAGGAATTATTTTACATAAGCATATCAAGTATTTAAATAGTTGAAGAAGCCTTGTATTGATCACAAAAACCTGTTTGTTCAGCAGAATTTTCTTATTGATTTTGTGCACAGGGTGCATTTTAAGAAATCACCTGGTCATTAATTTTAGCAGTACAATTAGAAAATGTATTTTTGTGATATTYTAAACTGCCTTATGCTATGGGACTCTAGTACAGTGTGTCTTGTTTTACCAAGGCCACGAGATCACTGTAAAATTAATTTATTAACGAGGACTCAAAAGAGTCCTCATGGGTGGTCAGGTGGTGGAAGTTAACACTATGATCTGAATTGAGAATGTACAGAATGATATGAAAGTTTGGGGCACAACTTCATTTACACTTGAATATATTACACATCTGGACAGAAATCTTAGTTAATAAAAAGTGAAGCAACAGAAGTGAAAAGGGAAGCAGGTCTGTGAAAAGATACTTGAATGAAAATTCTATTTCATAGTTTTTGGGGGAGGGTTGTTTGTTTGTTTGTTTGTTTTTATTTCAGCAACTGATATTTGTATGCTGAAGTGTTAATGTGAATAAATTGAGCAAAAGGCTGAAGTGTTAATGTGAATAAATTGAGCAAAAGTCACTGGGAGTAGTAGAAGTGATATCACTACATAAGATAATTGTACCAGAGCTGGTCTCAGAATCACAGAAAGGCTTGTGTTGGAAGGGACCTTAAGGATCATCCAGTTCCAACACCTGTGCCATAGGAAGGGATTCCTCCCACTAGACCAGATCAATCAGAGTCCCRTTCAACTTCCCATTCAAACAGTTTCAGGGACAGGACATGTACAACTTCACTAGGCAACATGTTTTAGCACCTGATCACCCTCACAGTAAAGAATTTCCTCTTAACATCTCATCTAGACCAGCTCTCTTTCAGTTTCAAACCATTGCTCSTTGTCCTGTCACTACCTTCCTGCAGAAGAATTCTGTCTGCCTCCTTTTAAAAAACCCCTGAAAGATACTGGAAGGCCACAATGGGGTCTTCCCAGAGCAGCCTTGTACTAATTTTTTCAGGACAAGGATATTCTGCTGGATGTTTGCTTTTATTTTGCTGTGAGTATTTCCATTTGAATGTAAGTAATATTTTTTTGCAATATATGAATATTGAGCAAACAATTCCTAAGGTTAAATCACAAAAAAAAATTATAATATACATTCAAATTAATGGCAAAATAATAATTATATTCAAATGCAAGATTTTTTTTTATCAGCTGTGCCACTCTCAAAGATAAAATTTCTTTCAGTTATTCCATGTTCTGTTATATTTGTTATTTTATTTTCTCTGAAAGTTAACTATTGACTTTTTTATGCAAAATGCAAATGCATTTTAGAAAATTTATCTTCCTCTAGATATCTGGATATTCATCACAGTCTGTATCAGTTTTAAAAACATAAACATTGAATAGAAACTTGTCTCAGCTTTACCAATATGATGTAGAAATTCRGTATATGTTGTCTCTTAGATAATGTTACAAAACAGGAAATTTTTGTTCAAAAAAAATCAAACCTGCTAACTATCCATAAGATGCACGCAGCACAGCTTTTACATTAGAGAACATAATTAAACCGTGGAATTATGTTTTAAGTATTTTTCATATGTATATGTTAAATCCATCCCCAATCTGCTCTAATTGGCAAATAGGGTGAGATGATYCCCAAAAATGAATAACCATAACTAATTAGCTAAGAAGCACATCTCACTTTCCCTGTTATCTATGTCACTATCAGCTCTCTGCACGTGGAGAATATTATTGCAACTGCCATAGAATTAAATGAAATCTATCCAGCAACATCTGGCTCTTCAGAAGAAAATATGAATAATTTCACCAGCTTTCCCCATCTCTGCCTGCTTATTCTAATTATGATGTAATGGAGGACATCAGCAGGCTGTGGACTTGGTGATTAACCCAGGGCAGATGAGAAATAGGCGTAGTGAGATGAGCAAGGAACATAGCTCAGCTCAATCAATTATCTTTTTTCTCAAGGCTCTTAAATACAGCAGTGACCTTGTGATGGGAAACAGTAAGTTACACTTGAACCCATTTAGRAGGTCAGACATTTCACAATACATTACAGGAGCTAAATTCTTGTTTTTCAATTGAGTTACACAAAAAGTAGTATTAGGTATGCATATCAAATGTACAAAGTATATATATGTATATGTGTGTGTATATATATACACAAACTTTGCAGATCTTTATGTTTCTAATACAGTGATAAGCCTTTAGCTTGTTCACTTTCTTTTTTCATTAATTAGCTTACACAGCACTTCTTCCCTTGTTTTGTCTCTGCTCTGATTAAAAATCTGTCTGCAGCTATTGAAGTAATATGCAAAACAATATGACAATACAGTGATTAGGAGAAGAAAACCAAAAAATCTTCTAATGTTATTTCCAGTCTTTACATATCAGTGTGGACACATCAACAAAATCAAAGTTTAAAGTATATTCACTTGTATTGCCTGGTGTTTTAAAGACTGTGGAGCTCATTTAATTCAGATTGCAGACACATCCAGTTTCTTGCCTGAAAAGTTATCACTACAGAGCAATTGGACTAATGATCCTAGATTTATTCTGGTAGCATTCTGTGCTGCCTACGCTAAATGAAGCAATTCGGTGCAGCCAGACACTAATCCACAGTGTCGTATTTGGGATCATTAGTCAAAACTTTGTGATCGAAGTGGTCGTAATAGAATGGGGAATCTACATACTAACAGAGTTTCCTATACCACTTAGTTTAAAGACAAAGTAAAAAACACCCATCACAATAAAGACGAAGAGTAAACAAGGAGAATAAATCCAGCTCATTAAAATGAATAATTTTAAGGGGAGGTGGAAGAGTTTCACAAAGGAAGTGAAATTGTGGTTGAGAGTGAGTATTTGGGGGAGGAAAAAAATCTCAAATGTTTTTACCACAAGCAGGGCTGTCTTTGCTACTTCAAGACAACGTAACCTTTCAGTCAAATTATTAGATGGAAATAAATRTCATAGAACTTAGCAATTTTGTAGTGCCAGATGCTGCTGCAGCAAGTTTTGTTAGTTTAGATATTGAATTGTGACTTGAAAAGTACTTGTAAATGCRATGATGGAATTTGCTTTCACTTACTTATTTTTATTGACTTAATTTTTCTGTCCTCCATATGGGAAGGTAGCCTTCACAGGAACCAAAATTTTCTCCTCAGGTTTTAGTGGGCATATATAAGCATGAAAGCAATGTTTTTTATTCACTCCTGAATGTTATGAGGTGGATTGTTATGTCCATTGCAAACAGGCTAGATTCAGAAAGGGACTCTATTACCTGCAAGTGAGGAACTACCACAAYAATATTTTGAACTCTTGGCAAGGAATCCAATATCCAGAGTAGGTGACAAAATTCAAAGTTTAAAARTATTATTTAACAAGCCTTCTAACTTAGTACTGACATGAAGTCACCCAACACTATTATGCTAAGGACAGTTACCCAACAGTATTATACCTAGGCTGTTTTAAAATAATTTTCAAGAATGTAAAGCATATTTAAGTCCAGGCTGCGTTTCTATCCCAGTCTTTTTCCCTCTGTACTTCCCTGGTTTTAAATACAATTGAAAAAACTAAAACAAACAAGCAAACAAACAAAAACCCCAAGCCCTTCAAACAAACAAACAAACAAACAAACAAACAAACAAGAAAGCTATCAAAACAACAAAAATTAAAAAAAAACACCAAAACCCAGACCTAAAAACTTATCATTATTTACCGAAAAGGGTTTCAATCTCCTTTCCGATCTCCTTGAGTTGGATGACTAGTCAATTTTCACTATTTGTTATCACTTGCAATAAACAAGCTACCTTAGAAATCTAACATACCAGAGATAAGGGCTTCTTTCACTCTTCTGTCTCTTACTACAATGAATCTTGGTAATTTCAGGGAGAGAAACTGTGGTTATTAGAGTATAACATGGATAAATTACYGTTAGCTTCCATGACTGGCTAGTAGCCTCCATATCCCTGAAATGTTTGCATTTAATTTACTTAGGCTGATRTGAGGTCAACAGTAGAACACTGGACCTATTCAGACAATTGGGCTGAGCTTTTACCTGCTGACACTATTTAAAATATGGGGGGATGAAATGCCTGAAGAAAAACATAATGCTGTATTACAAAAATGCAAAACCTTTTTTTCTTTTCTGTATCTGAAATCAGGAATATTGATCTGCCTTGGACTCTCATTTTGTGGCATTTTCRCCAATTTGAAACACAAATCTAAATTGCAGTTCTGTTTCACGTGAAAAGCTTTAGTTGTGAATTGCTGTTTTCTTATTTATTAACGGAGGATACCAGCATAATTTATTGTTCTTGTTGTCAAGTTAACATTTGCTGAATAAAGAGTCTAATAACTCTCTGAAAGAAGAAATGCAAATATGTATGTGAAGGTATTTGTTAGAAAGTTAACTTCTGGAATATTACACTTAGTTTGTAATGTGGGTTTCAGGTGGGAAGATACCACACTTTTGCAGGGTTGAATCATAAGGCAATTTAAAAATTAAATCAAAAAGTAATGAATAGTCATAAGTATATTTTGATGATACCCAGAAATCACATCTGAATGAATAATGTAAGAATCATTAAAAAAACTTGCAAATAATATTGTATTTTTTGGTTTATATTTGTGAAGAGGGCTTGAACTTTTGAAGCCTTCTGTTTTCTACTCTGTTAATTTAAGTAATGTAATAGAGGATAAGTCAGATAATTGTCTGATGTTACAGTTAAAGTGAAAAACATGGCAAGAGCTTTTCCATGAAGAGACTCTCTGGAAAAAGAAAAATAATTTTTTTGTTTTCCTCAGTTCTTCCTATYTATGCAACAAAAAATAAGTCTCACAAAAGATAATATGAGAGCTTAGTTGGGAAAGGCACTGCTTGAGCTGTGGAGAAGCTCTTATATTTGTATGGGATTGGCAATATGGTTTTCTGTTCTGTGATCACAATTTTTTTCTCTGTCTCACTTTTTAGTGAAAACCCCTGCTGTTTACTTCCCACATATAGCAAGTGTTATGTCCCCCTAGGCTATAATATTAAACATCCTGACACACACTTGTTTCAGTTCCCTCGATGGTGCTTTAGACTGAAATGGSTTTACAGGGTTTCCTCCAAGCTTCAGTAAAATAATGTCTTTGAGTCTTTTCCACATGTTGTTTAATTAACATCTAAATTTTTTAAAGAACAAGTAGGAGGTCAAAACTGGGTGTTTTTAATGGAAAACAATAAAGCATTGTTTAAGATTTAATGAAATAGTATCATCAGTGTCAACACTTCCCTTACTAAATGAACTTCACTATTTTTTCTGCTGAAGAAGCTGATATATTAATAACGCAGTGATGTTTTCAGGAATGGCCAAGTCCTTAAAAAAATTGAAGGTACATTTGTTGAATTTGAGGTTTGTTTTTTATATTGTGTTATTCAATACAAGAAGTGTGAGTTTAATCTACCAARAACAAAAGCTTTGACAAAAAAACCCCAACCTTTGAGCTGAAGGATACAGAAATTTATTTAACAAAAAGTTTCAATATTGTTAACTCAAGGAAAGGATAATGCATTCTTCCCCTTCCCCTCAGCTGCCTCTTAGCCTATACAACCTCATAAGCAATAACAGAACAAAATGTATCCACCAAGGACTCATATGAGGCTGATATTTAGCCAGCCTGGGTGCTCTTCACTATTCCTAGTGTTYAGTGTCCCTGAGTGCCAAAACAAGTCATTTGGAGTCAGATGAACTGTCCATGCTTGCATAAAAGTGATAGTTTAAGGCACCACTCATTGCTTAGGCCAGGTAAAACTATTTTGCCAGCTAAAGATGGTCCTTTAGCTTAGAGCTAAGCATCATATATTACTTGCACATATTCTTACTGTAGTCKCTTCCCATTCCCAGTATCTATTTCCACAGCCTCCCATAAATTCCCTAGAAGAGTGTCATTGCAGCCACTTTATAGTCTTCAGGAATACGTTACAGGAAATATGCATATTATCAATAAATATGCAAATCTTGGTATTTCCAGAGATGAGAATGTCAGGATCTTACTGGGTTAATTTTGGTATGAAAAGTGGTAGATATTTTCTAAATGAGTTCAAAGAGCTGACCACTTCTGTACTATCATGGCTTCATCTAAGGCTACATGTGCAAATGTAGGTCATATTTTCACTTCCAAAWCTAATATGTGGTTGTGAAAATTTCCACTTCATCTCCAGCAGCAACAGATGGTTCCTACTTATTTGAAGTATATGTCCTGCCTGCTATCTATGTCCCTTCCAAAAGGCACTGACTTGAGGAGAAAGTAGGGTTTCTTTTATACTTGTGTGGTCTGCTGTGATGGTAGTAGCAGTATTTTCTGGTAAAGGTGAGCACCAGCTCAGAGAAATTGTATGCTTAGTGAGATAAAATGCTAGAGGACAGGGTGGTGCCAAACCAAATGAGAAAGAGCAAGAAAAAGGTCATAGCATTTGCCAAAACTGTATTCTAAGAGCAGAAACACACACTGACTTCCAGCGTAACTCAAAGAGATACATTTGTTTATAWGTTCTTTAATGTCAGTTCTGTTCTTAGTCTGAATTTGATCAGTTATCTTAGTTTAAGGAAAAGACACAGAAAGGTCTACTTAACAATCTGTCCAACTCAGACTTAATTTTTTTTTTTTWTATAACTTGTTCCATCACAATTATTTTGTTCACATGACATTTACAGACCCCAGAAATTTTTCATGCAGTTTTCAGACATTTTTCAAAAGACTTGATCATCAAATATGCCAGAAAAAATAAATAGGARGGGAAAAGTCATGTTTTCAGGACGTTTCCAGCAATAGGCATTCAGTGATGGTAAAAGTCAGTGATTATCATATAGCTGTAATAATCTGTAGAAAAGATGAGTTAAAATAGTCATTATTTAAGTGTCACTGTTTGCTGAAACACTCCTTCTGTACATCTGATCTACTTCAGTACAGGGATGTGCCGTGGTATTCACATGTCCAAATCTTGGATGATTTCCTCAAATCAGCTTAGGGAGTCCTTGAAAATAGAGCTGCAGGTAAGGGGTGTCATTAGGCTGCTGCGTGCATAGGTGTGCACCTGGACGTTATCATTCTAGGTCACCATCCAAAAGCACTCCTGTRCCTACATCACTTACAATTCTACCCTTTTGCTCCATTATCAGAGTTGTGCTGATGTTTACTGAAAACTCACCTCAGTGCCCAAAAGGATAAGCAGTAAAGAATTTCATTGGCTATTYTCAATAGCAGTCTTTCAAAGAGGAGAGTTAACTCCAGTGTTAGTCCCATTATTTTTGGGATTTATTAATTTATTTTTTATATTTTTCCAGAGAAATTAATATTACTTCTTAAAAATAAAAAATGAAGGATTCCCTCACTAGTATTTTTAAGCCTTCTGCATACTGTCTGCTCATTTCACTTTGTTCTCATGTTTCTGTCATTCATTTTTCTCTTACTTGCTAACTCTTTAAAAACCACTGTCTTCTCCTGATGGTCTACATCTTTAGTGCAGATTTGTGCATTGTTAATGCAGCTGCTGCCTTCAAAGATATGAATATTCATATGCAGCTCTGGAATCTCAAAGAGATAAATGTAATTTAGTAAAAATCAAATTTCAACCTTGCTGTGACCTCATCTATGTGTTGCAGTTATCACTGAATAACTTAACCTGACACCCCTGGATTAGTTGGGCAATTTTATTATCATGTAAAAGCTCCAGCTGAGATCACTGTGTGAGGCTATCATATAATTTGTGATCTGCTGCTAATTTGTGTGTCTGTTTTATTACTAAAACAGATTATTCCTAACTGCTGAAAAAGCAGGACWGAAAAAGAATAAACTGGAGTAGTGTTTAGCCAACTAGTTATGCAGGTCCTACAGTTGCCACAGACAAAATTGTGAATTTCTGTTTCACTGCTAAGACCATCCAGAAATATTATTTGATATATCTAATTGGCTTAYTTGATTACCCTGTTATTGACTATTGTAAAATCATCACGGAATCAAAACAGGACCAAGCTGTGTGGGAAGATACATGACATAAGATAGCAATTGATGGCAGCTTAAGGCCCTGAGTTTGGTGGCACATAATGAACATGCTCTTAGTCAGAAGCCTCATGTTAAGCATCTTAAAAAAAAAAAAAAAAGGAAGCTTGTAACTGAGGATGGCAGGCCACAGTAAGATTATAGAACAATGTGAAATGCAGTAGTGATATAATGAGTCAGATATTATGAAAATACAAGAAGGATCCTTGAATGAGTCCAGAGAAGGGAAAAAAAGCTGATGAAAGGGCTGAAAGGAATGTCCTGTGAGGAGAAGCTGAGAATTTGGGGCTTGTATAGTTTGGTGGAAGGGAGGCTGAAGAGCAACCTCACTGCTTTGTACACATTCCTGAGGTAGGGGGGAATAGARTCCCTGGGATCAAGCGATATGACAGGTGGGAATGGCCCAAAATTGCACCAGGGGAGATTCAAACTGGACATTAGGACATTTCCTTACCAACTGGRCATTTCCTTACCAAGAGGATGGTCAAACACTGGAAAAGTCTTCCTAGAGAGGTGCTTGATGCCTCAAGCAAATTTATGAAAAATTACACGACACAGGTTTGTCTGTCATTGAATTATTGAAGAATTATTGGGGAAAAAAAAGTTGATAGAATGATATTATTATGCAAAGAAAGCGTATATTTAGTGTTATATTTTAAAAACTAGATATTCAGAAAAATGCTACGTATGCTATAAAATACCATGTTGAAATAATAAAGATATGAGGAACTGTGAATTCAATATTCTTTTAAATGTGAAAGAATATTTAAATCTAAAAAATAATTTTATCTTAGAATTCTTAAGAAATGAAATAATTAAAAATTTGAATGAATATTTTTATTTGAGCATTTTTTTTTCTTTCTTTCATTCTTCCAAGATAATTTGATTGTGGAAGTAATTTGTATTTTATTTTTTTAACCAAATTATTTCTTCAATAAAATGTCTTAATAATGTCCAATCTGTGCTAGGGGAATTTCTTATTCTAAAAGACTACTGCTCCAATAAATTAAGATAGAAATAAATGTAACATGCATTCATAAAAAAATTTAAAAAAAAATCATTTGTTTTCAATGTGAGCTCTTTTGTACAGTGAAAATTTTATTTTATCCCCTTATATGAAAGCTAAGCCAATAACTGCATTACCTAGAATATGTCAGAACAATTTCAGGACATTTTAAAATTAACTTTCTGAATTTATTTACAGACTATATGATACTGTCTAAATGTGATTCTCCTAAACAGTCAATTTTGATACAAATTCATGGTTTCCAGTGCAATAAATTGAAAAACTTGAGCTGAAATATATTTTAAAATATTAAACAGAAAAATGAGCTATAAACAATAATTAAATTTACAGGGGAAAATTTACAGTTAAGTACTGGCCACCACAAATCATCTGACAGAGGCAGAAATTTTGCTGCACAAAATGATCACTTTTAGCCAACGTTTGTTTGGCTCTGCCAAAGAACTGTAAAGGACAGGTGTCAAAATAAAGAGAATTGGGAAACCTTCTGAAGGAAACTATGATGTGAGTTAAATTAACAATGACCAGAATGCTACTTGACTTGTCTAAGAATGTTTTGACTGTTACTCTTCATCAAATCTCTATTTTATGGTCTCTCTTTTCCTGAATTCTTTTGTGAAGGTACATAAGCATGATTTGTATTGTTTGAATGATGCAATGAAGGTTTTATGTATTACACTCAAATGTTAAAAATGTCCTACTTCATTCATACAGGACTGTATTGCAACTGATAGAGGCAGGAAATTGCAGTGGAATATTTTCTTTTATAATTTTCCATTTATAATTAACTCCTAGATCAATCACCAGAAATCATAGCTACGTTGCTGTTTCTGTCTCTGGATATCAGAGTGAGACAAGATTTTCAGTTACACCTCCTACAGTTCCTGAAAACAAGTCCTTGAATGCAGAATTTATTTATTAGGGATCACTGGGCTGAGCAAAAAACCAGGACCCTGGAGTGCACTGTATTGTACAGGTAAGTTTTAAAGCAGATGTGGAGACTTAGAACTCTTAGTCTTAGTATTTTAATATTCTAACAACTTAGGCATTTTAAAAATTCTATTTATATGGCTTTATAAAACTCTGTACTAAATGGATAAAAGTAATACATACACATAGCAGTAGAACCTGTATTTGTGTAAATGCACTTATTCATTTCAAATCTAGACTTTATCCTGAACTGTTTAACACCTTTCTCTACTCGATCCTTCAGTGATTCAAGTTAAATTCTGTCAAAGTGCAGAATCTTTTATGAAATATTGAACTAATCTTTATCCCTGGAGATTTGCTTTATTTGTTTCACTGAGTTACAGGGAACACAAAATAATTTGAAAATCTAGCTGTTAATAAAAAGTTGAATTGGCATTTTCACYTATTTATTGTTATATATATATTCTACCCTTATTTTTATTATTTCAGTAGATTATGAGATTTTGTTAATTTTTCATTTAACACCATCGAGTCTTCTAACTTAATTTACTTTCTCTGCCTTATATTTCTGTGTGATGCAACTTTTAATGCTTCCTCAGTAGACTCAATTTTCAGTAGTCAGTAGCCTGACTATTTTTCCTATTTGTTTGAATAACAAATTTTAAAAACGTTCCCAGTTGCACATAGGTGAAATTGATGAATGTTAGCACTCCATTCTGTGATACAAAAATAGAAGCACCACCACAAAAAGTTCAGTAATTGGCAATCCTTTCTAGCTATGGAATGTCACATACTGTCATCATGTTCTTGAAAGTATCTTTGTGTATAAAAAGGCAGCATGTTTACTGAAATATAAAACAATGAATAAARTAAAATTAATAAGTTTTTTTGTTTCCTTATGAGAATTAGTTATGCTTTATTTCCATGACAACTATTCAGCATTTTTAAAGGGAACACTGTAAACAAAATATGTCAAGTGAGGTACTCAAGAACATTACTGATCAATTACAGTCATCTTCAAATTACAACCATTCAACATCTTTCTCATTTAACTGAAAAACTAAAGCAGATATTTCCTGGTACTGCATTACTGAAATATATGTGACATAAAACTTCTAGCACCCAAAACTGCTTGAGTCTTTTCAATCACACAAATGACTGGTTCAAGCAATTTCTTACTGTTAAATGAAATTGTAAATCTGTTATTGATGAATGTGTCTCTCCAAAGATATTTCTCTCTTAAGGTTTTCAGCATAAAGACAAAACTAACCAAAGCAAATAACTTTCTCATTAACCTGTTAATCATGCCACATTATCTGAAGTATAACTGAATTGAAAACTCAAAAATTGCAAAACAGTTTTTTAATCTTAGGACATCTTTCAATWTTGTTTATTGAGCAATTCGTAATTTATACTGGGTTCTATTACCAAAATGAAAMAAAACAACAAAGAAATAGTTACATCCTATTTTTCTTAGAGTATGATTGATTTGTGGCTTGTGAAATTCATATGGAAGTTTTTTGTTTAGTAAAGACTTTGACAATGTTTTCCCACCGAATTCTCCTACGAAAAGTGGCCGCTCATGGCTTGGATGGGTGCACTGTTCCTTTGATAAAAACTGCCTAGACGTCCATCCCCACRGAGCAGTGRTGAATGGAACTAAATCCTCTTGGCAACTGGTCACAAGCGGTGTTTTCCAAGGCTCAGTATGGGGGCCAGTCCTGATACCTATCTTCATAAATAATCTGGGCAAGAGGATTGAGAGCACTCTCAGCAAGTTTGCAGACAGCACTATGTTGGAAGGGGTTTTGGTTTTTTAAGGATCTGGAGAAGTTAGATCAGTGGGCTGATCCCAGTTGTATGAGGTTCCACAAGGCRAAGTGCTGAGTCCTGCACTTGGGTCACAACAACCACATGTAGGGCTGCAGTTTGGGAAAAGAATGGCTGGAAACAAACCTGGGGAAAGAGAAAGAGAGAGGGAGAGAGAGACAGAGAGAGAAAGACAGAGACCACCCCTGGATTTCCCAAGGAGACTTGGTTATTTATTTAGATGTCTGTTGTTTGAAGTGATGGTCTCAGTTTTGAGCCATTGAGAGTGGGTGAAAGCCCATGAAACTCAAATTTCAATGGGTTAATATGTGTTCCAGTTGAGTGGGAACACTCAGGTACCTCCCTTAGTGGGGGGAGCTTTTAGTCCTSTGGTAGAAGGTCTCAGAAATGAGTCTGGGGGCACTTCCAGGGTCTTTGATGGTTTATGACACCTTCTAAGAAATGAMAATTTCCTGTCTTGTGAGCTTAGTTGAGCAAGTTATGCCCTGTCAGAAAGGATGAATACCCTCAAGTCTATGTGTGAATATGACCCTCCCTGGGGAGGGGGCAAGGATGTAAGGGAGGACAATTGGCACGATAAAAAACACTACCCCGCCTCCCAGTATCTGCCTCTTATCTTGGGCCATTTTTTTTGAGTCAATAATCATTGACATTTCATTCTTTCACAACCCTCACTACAAGAAAGACATCCGTGTGCTGGAGAGAAGGGTGCTCAGAGAAGGGCAAAAGAAGCTGGTGAAGAATCTGGAACACAAGTCATAAAGAGTGGCTGAGGGAGGTGAGGAAAAGGAGACCCAGGGGGCACCATATGGCTCTCTGCAATCACCTGAAAGGAGGTTGTAGTAAGGTGGGTGTGAGACATTTTGTCTATGTCACATACACTGTAATTTGTCCTGGAATTCTTTTTCCTGTATTTTTCAGAGAAAATGACAATGTAATTATTTTAAAGTAATATACGTTATGTTCTTAGGTGATCTTTGAGATTATAAGCGTTTAAGTAAATTCCAACCATTTTTGGGTAAAGGCTTGCAGTCTTTAGCTGTGATCCCTGCAAACATAACAATTCACTTCAGAAGGAACATAATTAACCCAATAAGTATATTACCAGAAGAGTAAATGTTTCTCACTCAGTTAGGGCATTTCATCATCCAATATCTGTAAATTCAATATTTTTAATAAAATTATTTAGGATTGCCCCATATTATTTCATGATCTTATACGTTACAGTATATAAGATTGGTATCTTCTTCAAATTCTGTTCAAAAAATGAGAGAAAGAATAAAAATAAACATTCAACAAAAATCGAAATGCAAACATTAATAGAAAATTGCATAAAATTGACTCTGTTTTATAACTAAATATTGAAAGTGAGTACAAACCTAATCTGATTTTTATTGCTACATAAACTCTTAGTAACTTTACACGTAAGAACTTGGCTTTGTTGAATGTTTTGTATGTCACCTGTAAGACATTTCTCATGCATTATTAATTTCAGGAGCTATCAGGAGGTAATAGGTCCAATCAATTGCAAATAAGATATAGAAAAACAATATGATTGATTTTTTTTTTTTTTTTAAATCTTACATTGTTTTGTATTTTCTAAAGGAACATGCTTATATGTGTGGGGGAAAAGAGATTTAAACAAATAAAACATATAATGCAGGTTTTAAATGTGATGGAAGGTAAAGTAACAAATACCCTGTAATTCTTGGCATTAAACTCTCTTCAGAAAACCGTGGGGGATCATTACAGATACAATAACTCCAGGGTGTGCCTTGTTGAGTGGGAAGCTTAATTGGCTCTGAGCAAAGAAGAGCCTGTAGGGATGTGAAGATGAAAACATTTGTGGGGCATATCTTGAAAATAGTCTCTTACAGCTCCCAGTCAGMGACGGAAGGAAACAATTGCTTCTTCATGCTCTTCTGTCAATAAAATACCTGGCTCTAAGCTGTCTTATGGCTTCCTTATATTCCCTTTTCCTGATGATAGTGTAAATGTGTGGGAGTTTTTTGAGTATACTTATAACTCAGAGATAATTTTTAGTCATAGAACCATGAAATATATCAAGTTAAAAGGGTCCCATAAGGATAATTGATTCTAAATCCATGCTTCTCATAAGGAGTACCTAACACAAAWGCATTGTCYAGATGCTCCTTGAGCATTGACAGGGTGAGTGCCACGACTTACTCTGTGGGGAATAGATGCAGTCCCAGTTCTTGTTACAGRAGCACTCCAACAGTTTGCCTCTGTRAATCTCCAGACACAGCCATGTTCTGGCAGTCTTACGGGAAACCAGTTCCTGTAAAGGTAAGGTTGYCCAAGTAGCCATGTGTCCTAAAAGAACAGTAAGTTCAGACAGATGATTYCTGGCTTTCTTAAATGTCAAGTTCTCCTTCCAGGGTGTAGTGGTTTGAAAACAAAACAAGTGAGAGGCTCCAAGTCAGAAAATACAATTTAATAAGAAGAAAGGGRAAAAAAGTAGAACAAAATAAAATAAATCCAATAATACAAAAGACCACTGACAGAGTCAGAATACAACCTGATCCGGGTGATGGAAGCAGTCCAGATGAGGTGGTCTCCCTGAAGCAGTGATCCTGTAGAAAGGTGTGGTAGCTCTGGTCCTCTGGGAATCCAGTGGGTAAGGGCTGCTTATACTGTCCCCAAATCCYAGATTATATCCAGGTGAGAATGCCTTGCTCCTCCCCCCTGGGCGCAGCATCTCACAATGGGATAATGAGTCAAGCAGAAGAGTCTCTGATGGCCCATTAGCGAGTGATTGTTCCCGGAGGCAGTTATCTATGAGTCATATACAGTAAGGCATCTGATGGGCCATTAACAGAAGATAGTCCAGGGGGAGGGGTCTGGGAAACACTGCTCCAACAATTGGATTCAAGAGTACATGAAGATGGTGATAGAATATTTTTGTACATCCTATACTACAACCCAGGACACAGGGACTGCATTTTTCTTGCTATGTCCTTGGCTGCCAAACCCAACAAACTAATCTCTGAACTACACCTGCAGTTGCAACGAACAAAGATACTGATGTTCCCCGAAGTTAACTCCATTTATAAGCCTCTCTAGGCACTTATTTGCAAAGATGATGCTCAAGGATCTGCTTCTTGGATTTCCTCTTTGAACTTTTCTCTTTTTCTCAGCGTCCAGTAGCACTTATGAGGATGCATTCTCATTCCTCATCTATGACCTACATTTTGACTYTCATACATTTAAAGAGTTATTGTAAATTTGGCTCTCTGAAAAACTGAGAGCCCAAGTCAAAGACTGAGTTTGAGAAAAGTTTTTAACAGTTCCAAACAACTTCCAGTAGCCCTAATTCATGAATAAAATGAACAAAAGGATGTTGAAGGTTTTCACATTTCAGAAAATCTTGCTCCTTTTCTCTAAAATATTGAAAGCTTACAGGATATCAATAGTCTTACAACTACATCAAATGCAGAAGGTACTATAAGAACTGTTTCTTCATATACTCCTACAAATCTCTCAGGAATTTAAGAGATTTCCTTGACTTATGAGTCTTTAAGTCTCTGGATAAAATATCAAATAAAATGCAGAGATACAGTTTATGAATGCAGAGATACAGTTTATGAAAGATTGAGAAGGGTTATAAAATTTGATTTACTGTAAATAATTCATGATGCCCTTTGCAGCACTGTGAAATCCTTTTTGGCAGTTCCAGTTTTGGTTGTAAATACTCATGCAATGAATACAGAACAGGATTATATTACACAGACAACAAGTTTCCTAACTGATTGTACATGTGTACTAGTGATATGTGTTTATTAAGAGATGTAGGAAACATTCCACTTGAATGTATTTTGAAATGAAGTAACAACAAATAAGGAATGAAATTGAAAATAATGTCGTATTAAGTTCTGTGAAGCCCTCAGTTGCAATTTCTTCTGAAAATTCTCAACTAATTTTCATTACATATTTTTACAAAGCTTTTTACTGTGAAATATGCTTTGTGCCTGCATAARAAATTATAATCTTAGCATATTTTTCCAGAAAAGGACTTAATAAATAAWTTTTTTAAAAGTCTGAAGTTTATATTTGATTTCATAGACAGTGTTCAACTACTGRAAAACACAAAATTGTTGTGAAAATTCAGAAACCARAAACAGTGCTCCCTGTGGAAGGTATCTACCATGTTTTTGCACCTTGTGCTTCTTCTTAAAAGTTAATACTATGGCCTCTTTGTCTTGTAACTTGTGATGCACTTGTGCTACTGTTAAAAAAACCCAAAACAACAAAAAAAGTAGAAAAGCCTACCTTTCCTGTCTTCATTTGTCCATCAAAATTAAATAAAATTTGGAATTAAAAATGAAAAGTTTACAAACAACAAAGCATAAAACCCCCAACAACTTGAGGGCATATTAGGATATAGGAAATTAGAAAACTTGGATGAACTACTGAAAAATGACTGCTAGCTACACTGCCTTCTGTAGGGTTAATGTTTGATGTCATTTATGCCTGACAGGGGTATTGTGAATGAGCAGGGGTCACATGAGGGGGCATGTGCCCAATAAAATGCAGTAAAGGAGATTAGTGGACATATTGATAAGATTAGAGGGGTGGGAAAAGAAAAGTACTGGAAATGTGAAAGAGCACTTTAAATCCCTTARAGTATGTGAAAACCCTTCATGGATGTGAAGAATGTACTGCAGCATCAAAATATATACTACATATACATATAAATACACGTACAATATGTGTAACATCAATATGTACTGAAGTATCAAAGAGGAAACCTGTACTAAAATTCTGTTGCCAGTACTTGAATTAAGCTATGTGAATCCCCTTCTCCCTTTTTCTTAATCTTCTGGAAGCTGAGGGGAGTGAAGAGTGATTTTTAGTCTTAGAATATTGGTCCTCTTGGGGAATTTTTTAGTAATACAAAATATTGCCATGCCCCAAGCAAAAATTTTCAATACATATATATATATATATATATATATATACACACACATATATTTTAAATGCTTATTCAAACAATGCTGATGCTCACTAAAGCAGTCAGTTGAAGCAGCACTGGAAGAAGTATGTAAAATAGTATTAATACTGGTGGGAAAATGTTATCATGCATAYACTATAGACCCTTAAAGAGATATTTGATTGGCAGAAATTTAGATCCATCAGAACAGAGTTTCTTACATAAAAATCCATCATCAATGTAATACCGGATTTTAGTTCTTACACAAGGACCTGTGTAAAACAGTGAATAGCCTCATTTATATTCAAAAAYGCACCTTTTCCATTCATAAAAGCCATATTTTGCCTCATGTTCCTTGTGTTATTTGAAAGGAAGCACACTATACATCTGCAAGGAAAACCATCTCTAAACAGGAAGAAATTATGATGCTGAAACAAATATGAGTTTTCATGAGTCAGGAAAATTTTTACAATTTTAAAATTATGTACTTCTGTTTATTATTTTTTCATGCATGGATGTGGTGATTGTGAAGGAAAACAATGCCAAAGTGATTAACACAGTGTGAGATTCACCTGCATTTCTAGTGTTAAGGRAAAGAGAGTAACTGAAGAGACACAGAGATAAATGGAGATGAGTGACATAATTACTAATATATCTTCAGTAGTATTAACATACCACATGCCAGATTTACTTGTAGAACCTGTATAACTGCAGCTGATGTGTACAAAATCCTTTTCCATTTTATTCTTCTTCCTCCCTCCCCAAAACTAAGAAAGGTAACTACAAATACTGCTGCTGTGAAATCTCAGACTAAGATAAGGTAATAAAACAGCAAAATTCATGRTCTAACCTGAATATGAATCTGAGCATCTGAGGTTGAAAGATGGTAGGCAGCTCAAGTCTCTGCTGCCTTCCAATTGGAGACCCTCTATTCAAAGCAATAAAAATATTTAAATGCTTCATTTATATTTACTAAGTGCTAATTTAGGCAGATATTCTGAATCATCCTCTAGGGGATCCTATCATACTCTGGTATCTAATTTGGGTCCCTGTTGTTCAGAGATGTGGTTGGGGGTTTTTGTTTGTTTGTTTTTGGTTTTGTATGTTTTTATGGGGTTTTTTTTGAGGTGTTGTTGTTGTTGTTGTTCTTTGGAGTTTTTTGAGGTCTTGCATACGTGACAGCAGTTGATATGAATGAAAACTGAAGACATTGCTCTGCTAATTTTTTACACAGTTTCCTTCACCTTAGACTTCCCTAGATTCACCTGGAGGCATTGTCCCTAAGAGCAGTGGTAGCCAATCTAGTAGAGGTACTGTGATAAWGTTTAGTGCACACCTGCAGCCCTGAAGCCTTTGTAAGATGGAACCTTGGTGCTATCACCATTGGCATCTGCACAAGAAACAGGAAAACTTGTCTATCTCAGTCAGAGTGCATTTAGTTTTTCCCAGAGGAAATACCAATGTATCTACTCTACATATATGCAAACATACACGCATAGGTACATATACTGGAGTGGATGCTTTCTGTGCTCTGTCTCTGCAAGCTCTGCTGTAAACCCCCTGCCTCTGAGACTCAATGTTCTGGGTGCCACAGGGGATCTAAGGACCAGTTCAGATGTATCTCTGCAGAATGACTTTTGTTCCAATTTTTGAAAAAAAAAAAAAAAAAAAGTAAGTCTGTGAGAGAAAGCCATGGAAAAGAATTCAGAAGGATAAGAAAGGTAAAATATTTGGATAAGGTTAGAAGTGTTCAGAGAGACAGACAGCTATTAGCTCAAGGACTCCCGACAGAAGCACCAGTGTGGAAAAATGTACAATCCTACTGGAAAACTAAARCAGAACAGGGGTGGCTAGTTGGTGTCTAGCTATGTGGTTGCTGCATCTCCAGGCCTGCACCRTAAATATCACCACTGATATCTCGATAGGGAACAATGACAACCCAACAGCAGTAGGAATCATTTCAACAAMTCATGTCTGCATGGCCAAGAATGATCTTTAGGTACCTTTGGGCACAAGAATGATCAGTCTTTTGTGCATGGTAGGCAGCTAATAATTGTTTTATATCCTTAAGTTCTGCTGGCAGGGTCTCTTTGCACCTGGCTAATTATGCCCTGACAAACTGAACCAGAAGAGGGGAGGTAACATTTCAATGTAGTAAAAATGTCAGGTTTATAGGAAGGAGATTATGAAAGAGGAATACGAGAATGCCATAGTTTCTGGTGGCATGGGATTTTTTTTTTTTAACTTTATTGTAACTGGTGCCCTTTAATATCAGAAGAAAAAAGAAAAATAAGCAAATAGAACAGATATTGAGGTAGGGACTAGTACTGAGTCTTTACAGTCTTTACAGACGATAGTCTTAAGTACCATTTTTTCCCTTCTTCCCATTTCTTTTTAGYGTTCTTTTTGTTCTAGAAATGTTTGCAGTTTCTGAACCCCCAAAATTTTAAAGGTGAGCATAGAAGYCTTATATATTGTAGAAAAAAAATTCTGGTGAGAGAAGAGAATAATCTAAGCTTTACCTATCTGGTTGTAATTTCCTACTTTAAAAGTGTTATGCATTGAGGTTGCATACAGAGGATACTTTTTTCTAGACCACACACAGAACTCAGGTTTATGTAGGTAAAAATTCTTTTCTTTCTTTTATAAGAAAGAAGGCTGTGCGAAGGTGAAATAACTTTTTTTTCTCAGTACTCTTACATTGTATTCAAGGGTGCTCCTTTTCTGGTGCAAAAATGTCACATATAGTACAGTTAAAATGTAACATGAAATTATGTCATTTCAGCTTCAACTAGACAACCAAATGAAGAGTACTTTTCAAAGGTGTCATAAAAATGCATTTAAATAAAAGGCAATTTTGGGGTGGGAGGAATATGTTTCTACTGTCAAATAAAATAAAATAAAATAAAATAAAATAAAATAAAATAAAATAAAATAAAATAAAATAAAATAAAATCCTTGAATTTTAGTAATTTTGTTGTTTCCAAGTATAAAGCTTCAGATACTATGTAGAACTAATGCTCAGTTTCTTCACAGAATAAATAATGATTTCTGAAAATCTTAGTTTTATATTAGTGATCATCAAAAATCCTAGATGAGAACTGCATATGCAAAAGTTTTGTAATATCTTATTGTGCCTGAAAACTACACAAACATCCCAGAGATATCAAAATCYTTAGAAAGATAATAAAAATATCATTAAACCTCGAGTCTTCCACTTAAGGAAATAAAACCCTCAAACTCTTACTTTAAACTTCTGTCAATACACAGTGACTTTTCAATTACAAGAAAATAATACTGATTTTAAAATTGATKTTTTTCCTAATATTATTTACTAAATGAAATTAAATTTAAAAAATGTTGTGGTACTTTGACCACGACTGGATGCTAAGTGCTGACCAAGGCAGCACTCTCATTCCCCTCCTCAGCTGGACAGGGGAGAGAAAATATAACAAAAGGCCCATGAGCTAAGTGTAGGGAAAGCTCACTTGCCAGTTGCTGTCATGGGCAAAACAGATTTGAGTTGGGGATATTTAACCAGTCAAAATCAGAACAGGACAATAACAAGTAAAACAAAAGCACCCCCCTTCTCCACCAACCTTAGGTTTGCACAATTCTTTCTCTTATATATTCTCACTCCTGTCTTTTGTGGCTGTAATTACTTCTGTGCAAAAAACCATTTCCTCCCCCCCTCTCCCAATATGTTATCACGGAGTCAGTGTCACTATTTCTGATGTCCTCAGCCTTGGMCAGTGTCAGGTCCATCCTAGAGACGACTGACATTGTCTTTGTTGGATCTGTGCCAAACTTCTGGCAGCTTTCCAGAGACACATCCTGTAGCCTTCTCACTGCCAGAACCTAGCCACATAAATCCAACACAAGTGGCTCTTAAAATAACACAAGTAGATCAGATCCTAATCCTTAAATTTTCAGGGTATCTCTGCTTCGTATAAGACCCGATTTTTTATCTTTCTGGCAAAAGTGTTTCTTTCTCTTCCATATTTTATTCTACTTCTTTAGTGGTACCACACATATATATTTTTTTAAAAGTCAGCGATCAATTACCATTTAGGAATTATAAGCCTAAATAAAAATTCTTCACTTTTCAATCCAAATAAGGTAGTTTTTAAATAAATTTAATTAATAAATAAAAGCCAAGCACCTGGGGATGAATAACCCTATGCAACAGTACAAGCTGGGTGTCAAATGACTGTGATGGAACCTTGTGACACATGTCTATCAGCTTCCTTGGCTGCATTCCCTTCTGTTTGTTCGGGGTTTTTTTCGTGGTTTTT
>QVAJ01000040.1:2099214-2151410 GCA_003546035.1 Mixornis gularis | reverse complement strand
GGAGCAATAACTAGATAAAAAATAACAAAATATCAGCTTGAGCTGGGTGCCTCTGGGAAGGGACCCCAAACAAAKGAACCCCTGGGCTTTTATACATTTACAGTCTAAGTGCAGTAAGGGCAGGGTGGATGGGTGGGTTTAAAGACTGTRTTTTAACATAATTTTGCTTCCTACATTCATAACTCTTAATATAGAATATTGTGTGTGTTGTGTTTTCCTTTTAAATGCCGTAAATAATGGTCTTGTTTCTTACTGCATTCCAGGAATATCTAAATGGGTGCTGACACATACYAAACATTTGACTGTACATCTGCCTTCCTTACATTAAAGTTAAATTCTTGTCGTGCAAGATCGAAGTGTCCTTGTAAAGTGTCATTAGATTATTTTTCTAGAATCCCAGAGTATCTATGATCTGTCCTCCCATCAGTCTATTCCTCTAAGGATTAAAGAAACAGAGGGGATGGGTACTGGGTTTGCCCAGAAGAAAAGAATAAAATTCTCCATCCAGCAAAGTGTGATATCGATTAACCTTTTGGATATTTTCACAGGTTCCATTTAATATATTGGATGAAATTCAGGCTCTCAAAACAAATATCCTTGGATTATGAGTCTTGTCATGGCTATGGCTTTGAAATTGGAGACTGAAAAGTAAAACTCTGGTGCTGAAAATTCTCTTGTTCTTCAACCACTTTTTTAACATTCAAGGCCCTGCAGCTCATTTGCACTGGAAATTCATGTTTACATATGCATAGCATATGTGATTCAATGAATGCTGAAACATAAACTACAGCATAGACATACCACTATATCACTGTGAGAGCTTATAGCTCCCTCTGAACTGGAATTCAGAACTGGTTGATGAGCAAGTAGCATAACACCAAAGCGGTAGATTTGAGCAAGAAATGCATTAGAAAGTAAACTAAGACAGATGGATCACCTATTGCTTAAAGAAACACAAAACACACGCACGCACACACACAAACATATATTTGCATTTATTTTTTTTCCTATTTCAAACGTCTGAACAGCTGTCTTTAGTGCTGAACATTAGCTAAATAGCTGTTTGTATTCAAATATACTGATCAGTGATCAGAATGTATTCCCCCAAGAGACTACAGAGGGTATTATTACCTGTGTTTTCCTCTAAATTGAGAGAAAAAACCCCATTCAAAATCATAGATTTAGCTCCTTAATCTATTCAGTAAGGCAAGATGAAACTCAAAAATACGCATCTGAATTAGACAACATGTATTTTCTCTACTCTCACTTTAGCTCCCATGGAGTCATCCTTTCTATATCTCATCTTTAGGTCCAACACACTTTCCCACTTGGAGCTCAAAATACCCTTTGGTCATGGAATGGTATCATATTGCATGTGCTCCCAATAGGGCATATTTCTGTTCACTAATATTGTTTTTATATTTGTTCACAGGAGGTATGGTACCTGTCTCTACAGCTACAGAATGACCACAGTCTATTGCATCTATAGATGAATGATTAGAAAAACGCTTACAACACTTCCCATTAGTGATATGAGATTTGGGATTAAAAGGAATTATTAGTTTCTTGTAGATTGAGGCAAGAATGACAGGTAACTCAGGGACCAAGGGATTGGGATGTGACTGGAGGCCATACAGAAGTAAGCAGCACTCTTCTGGGACAAAGAATCTTGTTCTGGCTCSGGGAGATAAGCCCAACACAATACTGTGCTAGCGGAGGAATGAGGTTGACAAACGGATATGAACTGTGTGTGGGGTCAAAATCATCAGAGAACCACAAAGGCCTCCAACCCATTTCCAGAAAAGTCTAAGAGAACAGTCTGTGCAAAATAACAAATTTACATAGAAAGTGAGAAACTTATCTCCAGGGCAGGGAAAACTCATCTTTAAAATGTTACCGCCATGAAGCCTGGAGGCATGTGTGCACCAGGACCCCTGGCACCTCATCAATGCTGGTGCCAGGATTAGTGATGTCTCTTTATTCCTTTCTTCCTTTATTTTCTTGCTATCTTTAATCCATTTCCCTCTGTCTCTCCCTTTTCACCCTCCTCTATGGCAGTGTCCAGTGCTGCTAACCGACTAGCTCATTCACTGGTCCACATATAYGGGGTACAACCTTTTTGGGGGRTCTGAACCTCAAGCCGGAATGTGGATGGTGTGGAAGAAAAGGAGGACTYTCATGGGGGTTTCACTAGGCTTTATTCCACCCAGAGGGCTGCCCACGTACAGAGAGCTGGGCTTCAGGTTACAGGTTAAATACCAGGGGCGTAGACAGAGCAGGGGAAAGTCTAGAACCAATCCTTTGAGGTGGGGAGAGTGACCAAGAGCTGGGGATAATTAGGAGAACAATAAATGAATAGAAAGGGGAGTGGGGAATTTGAAAACTTGTTGAATCACCCTGAAGCCTCACTGGAACTTTTCAGGCTTTAGGATGGGATGGCAGTGCGATTGACAGGACCCACAACCGCGGAACGACCACAGGGGGTTTGGGCATGGGGGTGTAGGAACAAACCATTATAAAACAGATAACAAARGCATATAGAATTTTGGGAAACCCAAAATGCGCACCGCAACCCTCCTCTTTTATCCAAACCCCACTATCGTCTGCTTTTATGAGAAGATATGGGACTAACATACAAATTTCCGTGCCAAGTATATTATTTATTGAAAAAGCTCTGTAAGCTTTTGTGGACCCCCTGACTTTGGTTGTTCCTTTTGACCATGAGCATATATGAAACTTCCATGCTCTCTTCCCCTTAAGGGTGGAAAATCACACCTGATTTAAAATTTTTAGGCCCCTAAGATATTTAAGAACAGATCAAATAGAGGTTATAAGAGGAAATGCAAATGGACAAAGTAATGTAAGCAATATGTGACAAATTAGAGCAGAATTTKGGCGTGGGAAAACCTTGAAATTTTAAGTTGCTTTGAAAGAATTGGCTACCTATTCGGTTTTCCAGCAATTGTTAAAGACTTCAGTCTTTCAATAAAGCAAAAAATCACATCCACGTATGGGTTGAAATACATATGATGCTGTTCATACTTTGAAAACCAACAAATGGACAAGAATGCAAAACTGAAGTAAATGTGCAGTTCTGAACACACACTGATATTGCTCTTTCCTGATCCATCTCTGTTATTTCAGTAGTTTAGGTTTTTGAGATGGATTACTTTTAGAAGCTGACTACGAAATATTCTAAGCCTCACCTCAGAAAAGCAAACCATTTCTTGTTATATTTCGTATCCTTTTTTTGTTTGGTTGGTTATATTTCATTCCAGCTGTTGTTTGGTAGCTGTCATTTTAGTAATTGCAGTAATACTTGAAAAAATACTTATCATTTTAGGCAAGTATGTAGCCTAAGCTTAAGTGACCTAAACTCGGTTGGTAAAAATGCTCCAATAGTATGATTATAGTAGGTAAGTTAGCAAATGAGTTTATATCAGAAAATTGTACTTCTATGATAGTACCATCACCGTCTCCATCAGTTAAAACTTCATCATTTTAGGACATTCAAATGTGGAAACACTGAAGAAAATTTAAGCAGTGATGTAGGAAAGTCACAGATTTTCATCCCCCCCAGCATTAGTAGAAAAGTCATAAGCAGACTGAAAGTTCCAAGAGACCTTCAATTGCATTTTTCTCTTCCAGAGAGTTCAGTCACTTACAACCGTACTTTAAAAACAGTGAAAAGGTGACAAATATGCTTTAAAGTCTGCTGTCAAGTTGAACTGAGAATAAATGAACTGTTTCCTTTTTCCTCTCCCTTTGATTCTCACCTCTAGGCTAGATCTGCTGCAGATAAGTGCTTCAGTGCAGGTAATCTCTTAATTGCTGTAATTAAACTAAATCAAAAAATGTTAACAGCCTAATAATTCTTGTT
Organism: Mixornis gularis; assembly: GCA_003546035.1. NCBI lineage: Eukaryota > Metazoa > Chordata > Aves > Passeriformes > Timaliidae > Mixornis > Mixornis gularis. The sequence goes on along the minus strand of QVAJ01000040.1, from coordinate 2,147,530 downwards.
AATTTTAAATATAGAAAGGACAGGTTCTCATTACCTTTTTGTTCTGACATACATACAAGGTCTTACTGCGGTGATCAAGGGTTAAAATAAAGCAGAAATATCTGTTGTTTATACCTGATTTTAAATWCACAGAAACATTAAGATTCACAGAGTCATTAGGACCCCTGGAGTTCGTCTAGTCCAAGCTGCTCCTGTACAAAGCAGGGTCAGCTGGAACAGGTTTTTGAGGGCCATATTCACTCAGGTTTGTAATACCTCCAAGGTTGCAGACTCCACGGCCTCCCATGACTGACTCATGTTCTGTCTGTTGGCAACATTGAGAAGAGTTTGGTTTCATCTTCGTTCCCTCCTTCCTATCTAATATTTACCCACATTGACAAGTTCCCTGTGAGCCAGTCCTCTCCTCTGGGGGGAGRACTCTCCAGCTGCAAGTCCCAGCTCTCTGAACCTTCTTCTGTATGCCAGATGTTCCAGGGTCTGAATCATCTCTGCAGACCTGCTCCAGGCTGTCCTCAATGTGCCCTGTTTGTYTTGGACTGAAGAGCCCAGAACTGGGGTTGATGTTCCAGTTCTAGAGCTTAGCACAGGTGAAAGACCACCTCACTTGGCTTGCTGGCAACACTGCTAATGCGGCCCAGGAGGCTGATGGATTTCTGTGCCACATGATATGAAAAAACCCAGAATAATCTTGTTCAGGAAATAGTGTTTGATTTCGTATTTTGAGAGGTAGATAGTATCATGGATATGTTTTCCTTTGTATAAGTTTGCTGGTGCTGGATATAAACATTTGTATGTTTGAGTTCATTAAGGTGTCCATGAAGATTTTTTTTATGCAACTGATTTTGGTTTTTTTGTTTTGTTTTTTTTTTTTTTTTTTTTTTTTTGTTTGTTTGTTTTTTGTGTTTTTTGTGTTTTTTGTTTGTGTTTTTTGTTTGTTTTTTGTTTTTTGTGTTTTTTTCTTTAATCTTTGGTTTCCATGTAAAAGGATTTAAGCTCCATTTAGAGAGATTAGTTTGGTGATTAGAGAAGAGATCACAGACAACTGTGGTTTCCATCATCAGATACTGCATAGATATCGGAGAGTTAAAACCATTAAATTATTCATTTGATTTTGTAAGTCATTCTTTCTTTATCTGTAGAAGAACTGTGTTTCTTTATAACTATTTAAATGAATTTTAAAATATTCTCTTGAGCCTTAATCAATGTCTAATCTGGAATTCCCATTGACTCTGAAAGTAAAAGATTCAGATTCAAACTGTGTAGRAAAAAGAGGTACATTTCAGACTAGAAGTTCTGAAAATTGGCAATAATTAAAAACCGTATCAACAGATGACTTTTGAATTATTCAAGTAAATCAAAGGGTAAATCAAAAGCTGACTTTGAGCTCCTGTATTATTCTCAGCTGTGAGTGTCTTTCACAGAATCAGAGCTTCCATCACCCTTTTTGCACTGTGAGTGCAAAGAACAAACCAAGACTTGCAGAGAGAAATCAGGGCAAAGCTTTCTGTTGATCTTTAATTGCTTTAAGAGCCTTTGTGAAGCCACGCAGCACAGTGTGCATCTGACAAAAAGTTACGGAGCAAAGGCAGGTCACTCTTCAGTTCTAGTACATCATCTCTAAACTGGATACATCAGGCAAAATTGCAGTATATAAATAGCATTGTCTATCACAGTATATCAGTGCATTAATCCTCCAGTAAAAAAATTTTTGATATAAACTCTTTTGGTAACTTGCAACTCTAAGCATAGCATACATTCTTGTGAAAAATGGTCTTTAAGTACTTTTAGTACTTTAAGTGGTCTTAAGTGGAAAGAATTCTTGTGAAAAGTGGTCTTTAAGTACTTCAAGTACCTTTAAAAAGTATTATTTCAACTACTAGAATGACAGCCACCAAAATATAAAAGCTAGATTGAAAAAAATAAAAAGGGATGGGAAATATAACATAAAATATTTGTCATTCCTGAGCTAGGGTTTAGAAAATTTCTTATTCAGCTTCTAACAATAATCTAGTTCAACACCCAAGCTACTGAAACAACAGTGATGAATACGTAAAGAGAGATATCAATGTGTATTCAGAGTCAGGTATATACTTCAGCATTCTTGTCTGCTTATTTGTTCTCAGAGTATGAACTGCAACGTTGTTAAACAAACAATGTTGAAAATAATGCATAACCACATGCAATGTTTAAGCTTTTCACTTGGGAAATATACTTAAAACATTGCAATTTCAATAAAACTCTTGTCAAGAAATGGAATGTACTTTGGTTTTTGTCCTAGCCTCAGCAGGTAAAATCCCACTATCAAGGCCAAAGTCTATCAAGATTCCCGATTTAAACGAGGTATGCACCTAGTGTTTGAATTACTAGTTCAACCGTAGTAGTAGATTGTACAGTTCATTACTGGTCTGTGTCTGATTCCCTGAGAAGTTTGACACTTAGCCATAATAACATAATAGTATTACACAATATCAAGTGAGAAGATTAAATCATATAAAGCAAAAGCAGGAACCTCTGGGACACGATGTGGATGTATTTTAAGGTACTAAAATTGGATGCATCTCRAAGTACCAAAATATGAGATACTACAGAAAATCAGTGCAATTCCTAATAGAGACACTTCAAAGGAGCAGCACCCATTTTGGCAGAAAACAGGAGTTGTTCTATGATAATTTAACCCTATAGAGCAATTCACAAACTCACTTTTGGCATGGGCCCTTATTTTTTACACAGCAATTTTCTAGTACCAAAGGYTCTTTTGGGAGATCATGCTAAAGAAAAAAGGAAGGAAAGACTCATAACTCTGATACATGAGCTYTCTTGCCTCTTGCCAACTTTATGGGGCACTCATGAACTGAGCCAAGAATACACAATTCCTCTCACAGAATTTTTTCCTGCCTCCTTTCATGAAACCACAAGAAGTTGCTTTCTCTTAATCTTTTTCAGGGATTTCACAGAGGATGCAAACTGTCTTCAGCTCTTTTATGGGCTTTAGCAGACTGTCATCTGGTGCTGCAGAAGGCTGGCAGCACACTGGATGCTTTCTAAAAAATAGAAGAAACAGGTATCTGCTCTGTGCAGTTAACAGCTTAAATGTATACAGTCAGAGAAATCTTGCTGTAAACATTTTAGAAAAAAAAAACAAAAAACAACTATTATTTCCCCATTAAATATTACCTCTCCTGTTCAGAATTCCTCAGTAAACAGTATTTTACCCAACTTTACTTTAACATTCAACCTAGTTTACTAAGAAGATACAAATGAGGTTCATGCTCATTTGTCAAAAAAATGCTATTTTTTTTCTGGGTAGGAGTTGATCATATGTCAGAGTTTCCTGTTTGTAATACTAATTATCTCAATGTTTTGCCCTTCTGTATATATGTTGACAACACCAAAGATATGATAAATTTCTAGGAGACAGGAAACCTAGGTGGAGGCTGTAAAAAGGAAAAAAGTGTCAGAGAGGATTAAAGGGATGGATATGCCAAAAAAAGAACAAAGAAAAGGTCAAGAAATTGAATAATAAAATCAGATAACAAAAGAGATAAAGGGAGAGGAAAAAACCCCACAACTGTGAACTTTGTTTGGTGAAATRCATAGGGGCAGTCTCCCAGGGGATCCTACTGACAATCTCCCCGATTAGCTGGAAGTCTGTCTTCCTAAAGTTCAAGAGCCTGACTTTACTCCTTTTCTGACCTATGTTTCTTAAGACTGTGACCTCCACCAATCCATGATCGCTGCAGCCTGGGCTATCTCAAGTCTTGACATTGTCAATTAGCTCTCTTAAGTTAGTGACCATCAAATCTAGTACTGTGTTCTCTCTGGTAAGGCTGACTACCACTTGCCTTAAGAAATTATCCCCCATGCCACAGCCACAAAGTTGTATTTTGCCTCAGTCTMTGATTTTTACCCAAAGACTTTCTACCTTCTCATGGCTCTTCTCCATAGACAGCTCTTCATAGCTGATCCCCATCTTAATGCAGATGGTAACTCCTCCTTCTTTCCTTCCTTTCCTGTCTCTTCTCAACAGGCTGTAGCCATTGGTAACCACATTCCAATCATGGGATTCAACCTGCCAAGTTTCAGTAACTGCTACAAGATCATAGTGTTCTAGCATCATAGTGTCTTCCAGCTCCTGCTGTTTGTTTCTGTAGGATAGGCAAAACAAAAACCCCAAAACCTCACACACGGAATTTAAGAGAAAAAAATAAATATTGCCTTGTGTTTCTACAGATATGTCACATATAGTGAAAACTGAACAAACTTCTGCCCTGGTTTGTCTCCAAATTATCTTCTGAAAAATCCTCAATATTGGCTTTTAGTTTATTACAGTTTGGAAAGCTATTGTGGTTGGTGGTTTTCTGTTTGGGGTTTTCTTTATTTGCTTGTTTTTTGTGTGGGGTTGTTTTGGGTTTTTTGTTTGTTTTCCTTTTGTTTGTTTGTTTGGATTTTTTTGTTTGTTTTTGTTTGTTTGGGTTTTTTTTTTCATTTTCATTGCTATGAATGTACAACATTCACTTATTTTAAATATYTTCCTCTTTTGGCAGTTAGAGTTCAAGCACAAAGGTAGTACTACACCAAGTAGCAATTACTGTGCTTCAGTAAACCTTCTCTAACTTAGTAAGTTCTAGTTCTGGACTTTTCCAAGCTTTTATCATGAAGAAATTGGTATGGATCCGTGTAGCAGGATAAAAAATGGTATTACAAGGTTTTTCAGTTCCATCTAGTGGTAAGAAGAGGTATATGTCTCAAAACATCACTCGGTCTCAGTAATAGTGATAGAAAGGTTAGCAAAAATATTGCACATCAAAGTGATGAAAAATGTATAATTTAAGAATAAAAAGCTGTACCAATAAAGAAGTCGAACACATTTTTTTCTGTTTAATATTTTCTGTATGAGAGAAAACAGGTTTTGATATCTAGGACCCCAATCATTTTACAGGAATGAAGGCGCAGCTTTTAAAAGCTTGGTGAGCAAGAACATTGTCTGTTGCAGTCRTGCAGCATGTCTGTCCAAAACTTATTTGCTGGTAATAACCAACCAAAAAAAAGGAATTAATCCCTCTTTTTGCTTTCACTGGCCTTCAAATATGGTGATGCTCTTTGACTTTATATTGCAGATTCATGCAATTTCAGTATAGAGCGTGCAGACTGCTCAAAATTATAAAGGCAAATTAAACTGCAAGATTTTTCTTTTTGTCTTGTAAACAAATATATAGCCTTTGCAGTGATTTTTGGGTTGTTTTTTCCTGTAACTTTACCTAAGAAATATTTAATTTATCTATAAAGCCATCACATTGCCATTAATATTCACTGTTTTCACCCTCTGTAATTAAAAGCAAATAGAAGAAGAAAAATGTTAGCTGTGTTTGCTTCATGGCTGAGATAAGAACATTGTAGGGAACATGTGACATCATCAATCATGAGAACAAGCAGAAACATAAAGTGATCATGTACTGCCAAATTAAATTAAAAGCTGAGACTTCACTGGGCAAAACCAAAATATCCTTCAGGAACAATGAAGAATAGACTTTTCCTTTCATGGGCAATCTGACAAAACCACAGATTTATCCATTTTCTCTCTTCTTTGCTGAGCTACCTTCAAGATTAAAAGAAAAATAAAAGAAAACCAAAACCAAAACAAAACCYCCTCACATTTAATCATTAAACAAATCATGATATTAAGTAGATTTACAGATGTGATTTTTACAAATAAAGAGTATTTTTTTTTCTGCAGTGGTACAAACTGGATTGGGAGAGATAACGGGGGGGGTGGGGGGGGAATGGACAACAACAAAATAAGTTACCAAAACCAAGCCAGGTTATRTGATATGAAATAAAATAGATGAGTTTTAGTCTTTTGCCAGTCAGTCGAGACCCTGATTGCAAAAGCTCTGTTCACCTAGCAGTTATCTGTTTTCTATAATCATTATCATCATCATTTGTTGTGATGAGCTCTTTCAGACACTAGCAGGAGCAGACCACTTCTGAGAAAAAGATATACATAAACATGGGCATACTGGAAAGAGTCCAGCAAAGGGCCACAGACATTAAGAGTCTGGAGCATCTCTCCTGTGAGGAAAGGCTGAGAGAGCTAGGCCTGTTTAGCCTTGAGAAGTGAAGACTCTGGGCTTTTCATTAATATATTTAAATTCCTGAAGGGAGGGTGCAAAGAAGACGGAGGCAATCTCTCCTCAGTTGTGTCAAGTGACAGGAAAAGAGGCAATGGGCACAACCAGAAACACAGAAGACTCCATCTAAAGGTCAGGGAGCACTTTTTTACTGTGGGGATGACAACTCTGGTACAGTCTGCTCAGGGAAGTTGTGGAGTCTCAATCCTTTGTTGTATTCAAAAGCTGTCTGGGCATGGTCCTGGGCAAGCAGCTATAGGTGGCTCTGCTTGAACAAGAAGATTTGACCAGGTGGTGACTTTCAGGGGTCCCTCAATCAATCTGTGATTCTGTGAAAGCAAAAAATATCAGAAAAATATCAGAACGGGCCTTCAAATTTATGTAGTAAATCATTATTACTTATTATTGGCAGGTAAATATATGTAGGTATATATTATATACCAACAGTATAACCACGTCACAATGGCAATTATTAAAACATCTGAAATGTCTTACAATCATGTCATCCATCTGTGTGTTGATAAACAGAAATATAACTGAGTGTGGAAGAACTAAACCTCAGATAAATATATTATGTTTAATTATTTTATTTTTTTTTTGTCTACCTAGTATTAGCAAACAGTGGGAGTTTTACCATTAAAAAGGTTTCCACTGCTTAATAGACCTTATTGAAACAAAAGTTGTCTTTGAAATTGTTCTAGTTTTATTTTACTTCACTAAATTTTAGTCTTTTTCTTTAAGACAAACTCCCTATTACTATGGAGTAATGCTATTTATTTTTCTGTTAATGTTATAAAAACATGCTAATATTATAATTTTACACTGGGGATCTTTTCTGTTCAATGAAGCAGTTGTAAACGTATTTAGTTTTATTGAAGTTATTTAATCACCTTTCAGTTATCATTTTTTGTCTATCCTTCTGAAAACCATTTCAGTTATTTGAAGAATCCTTTCCAATTTGCCTTCATTTTCCCTTGATAATGAGAGATTTGGAAATTAATAAAATAAGACTTTTTTTTTTTTTTTCCCCTTTGAGTGGCAGTTTATTTCACTTTGTCAATGTTCTCAGTAGTGGAGGACATAGCAGAGTTTGTCTCAAGTCTGTAGATACAAGCCCTCCAGAAGTACCAGGGTGCATTTAGATAAACAGTCTCAGGCAGTTAAGCATTTGTTATGTCTTTATTTTTATCTGGCTTGATAAGAGCAAACACAGAATGGAAATGGTGCTGCCATGTTAGAGCCTGCTCTAATAAAGCCTCTGATTTTTTATTTTTCCTTTTTTACATTAGAATGATTTTGTTATGGTCCTTCAGCCACTTCACAGAGACTTTTAGACTCATGATTGTACATGTTTGAAAGCCAGCAGTAAACATCTGAGGGATCCATTCTGTCACCCTTTCTCAGGCTCCAAACATACCTGTTTACACAGGTGTGTATACTCCATRGGTGTATATACTCCTTAGGTGGGAGTAAAGATGGACTGAAAATGGTTACATATATGTACAGTTATATGAATGCATACTTGCGTGGTGGTTATATATACTTAAGGACTGAATGTCACATGAAGAGAATTAATGAAAAACGAAAGAATGATAAATCTTGTACTTTACCAGATGTYTACACCTGGTGGGCTAACACAATGYTTGATCTACCAAAACCATGGCATATGGAACTGCACAATGCCCACTGTATAAGAAGGAAAACTGTAATTTCACCAGTCCCAGTGCCTTGCCAACTCAGTCATGTCAACTGGAACACTGGGGTCCCTGACCAATATGGACCACCAGAGAGACCCYCAGGACAGAAGAATGCATGCTTATWGGGGAGGGGAAATATGTTCATRATTTTTKGGGAAATGATTATCATGTGTATGTTTAGTCCAGGACAATCAATGAATATGTATGTAGAATACACTCAYATCTCTCTTTGCAACCCTTGACTTCTGCTCCTAAATTTTCAGTGRTATTCAACAGAATGTTGCACATCCCTGTTATAAAAAAGTATTTGTGTTTCAAAACTTTCTGGCCACATACAGGAGAGRATCAAGCATCTAAAGAAACATCTTATTTTAAATGCTTTTTTTCTGTATCTTCATTTTCTAGTTTTTACTTGACAAAAGTATTAACAAACAATTCATAAACTTCAAATTGTCCTCCAAAAGCCAGATTTTCAAAGAATACTAAGTCAATTTTTTCACCTACACAAAGTGTTCCTCTTTCAGAGGAGTTCAGTGACCTGAGGYAGTTGATCTCCTTGTGCCACACATTTGCTGAATGTTGAGACAGTTTGTTATAACTGCTTTGATAGAGTCATTTTTTGGGACTGTTGATAGGGACTGTTAAATGCCCAGGAATCCAAATGGGAACTGTAAATAGTGGATGCCTTCAGAAGTCCGGCCCATGATTCTCTTCAGATTTATGTTTATATGATAATCTTTTCCAATTGCTGCCTATGCTCGTATCTCCAGTCCTCATTGCAATAAATCTTCACGGTATTCCTAATCAWATCAATGTTTCTCTTTTAGCTTTCMTGTGAAGACAGATTATTCAAGAAAAATAAAAATATTASCATCCAGACCATTTTTTATTCAGCATTAATTTCATCACCTTCATTTATTAACTGACCTATTTTCTTTCTGTTATTTCTTTTCTCTCTGAGGTATTTCTTTGTTCCTGTTGTCATGTTATCTAAATCCATTTATTCTTTCTTTTCTTTGAATTAAACCCAGAAAAAGTCTTTCCTGAAAATCATTGTTTTCTTCTGTATCACTGCATTTATTTTTCTTCAGAGTTAGAAACAATTACAATTTTTTTATGACATCCTGGTAATTTTTCTGAGGGGTTAGTATGCATGAGRATTCCCTAGTTCTGCATCATTTATTACTTACTCCTAATTAGAATCTAATGGTTCCTTGAAGACTTCTCTGTACTTGAAGCGTAACAATGGCTTGTAGATTTGGTGTTTTGTGGGACTGGGGGAGGGGGTGTTGATATCTGAGAGAGATTAAAGGAGCCTATTTAGTGGTGAAAATGTCTGAAAACTCTAGAACTTGTYTAGTGGTCTCTCAGGACTGAATGAAGCAGACTCAATTATTTACGAACAAGGAAAAAAAATCAGAACACCAATCTATTTCTGGGGTAAATAATGTAATCATATCATGGACATATTTTTTTTAACTTCTCTATTTCTAGTCGACTTTCAAAATCAAAATACTACTCAACATCTACTACAGAACTGGATAGGAGAGAACCGGTGACCTTGAAGGTAATGTACTTCAGCCACTAAGGACAAACAAATCTTTCCAAGAGGGAATTCTTGATTATTCCAATAGCAGATCTGACATGAGGCTGTAAAATTTCTATAGGTATATCAAGAAGCAGACATCCAGTTCATAATTCGTGAGATTTTAAGAATAATTTTGTCCTGGAACAGAGTACTTTATATTTAGTTTATACAGAAGGCAATGCTGAAAGGCTCAGACACTAAATTCTAGGATTTTTTCTCATTTTGAGATGAGAAACTGCATGGTTAAAGCTGAGCTGAATAAGGACAAGAATATACTCTTTCCAAGTCTCATGATCACCCCATCCACTAATAGATAACAAGTACAGGAAAGCTTAATAGCAGATGACCACTGCAATGACAGRGTGAGCAGAAGAGCTTTGGAATTGCTATTACTTCAGTGTGCTCAGATAAGGCCTCTAAAGATGCCACTAAGGCAGACAACAAGTGCTGAATGCCTGATCAGTCCCTTCTTCCTCTCCTGGTCTCYTTGCAGCTGTATCACCCAGATGCTAGAATGAGACTCTCCCCACTCTCCAGTTCGAAAACAATCTGCACCCATGCATCTCCAGGCTTTGTCTGACTATTTAGGGACCAAGGAGGGGGCATGCTTTGTGAAAAGGAACAATCACAGGCAACATCTTTAAGGAATGATACTATATTTCCTTTATAAAATTACATTCCTGTTGATGCAGAGACAGTTATTTACCAATATCTTCTGTGGTTAGCTGCTCCTAAAGGGATGCAACAGGGCAACAAGAGAAATGGTCATGATGAAATTTTATACTACGCCTTATCCCGTGTGTGCCACAACTCTGCTTCTCTTTCAGCATCCTCTGACAAAGCTCATTCTTTCAGTAAAGCATGCTGATTTTGCAACCTCTTMCTTTTAAAAGTGGTTTAAATTGTAAGAAATTGCCTATGCCTGCATATAAAATTATACTTGTGTATAAGATGTTTCTACTAGCAGGGTTGCTTTTGTTTTAATGCAGAAGTTCCTGCTATAACCATAATAAGTATGTTTGATGAAATATACCACTAATTCCTAATGTTTTAATCTATTTGTTTTAAAAGTAATAGAATTTTTATAGGTAGGCTATTAACATGGAAACATAACAACTGTAAAGCACAAAATGCATAGTGTACAGCAGCAAAAATCTTAGTTTACTGTCCCACAGCATTCTGTGCAAAAAAAACCAAAACCAAAACCATGAAAAAAACAGAAGGAAAGTAAAATATAAAATAAACAAATTATTGAAAATTGATTTTGTCAGATTACCAGTTTCAGTACATTCCCTTGGCAAATGAATACGTGGTGTTTTTACCCATAAGCATTATCTACAGTTGTTTCAGAGTATTTATTTTCAGAATATTCAGGTTTCTCATATATTCACTTTGCTTATTTCCAGCATATTTCATAACAGTTTTGAAACTGCCTTTTTTATAATTACTTTGGAATATATGTTTCCCACAAAACAAAAGCACTAAGAAAAGAAAGCGATAAAACTGTTTTCAGAGAATTTCTTTGTACTACTTTAGTTTTAGTACCAGTGCATTACTTAAAATATTAATGCATTTTTAATACCATCTGTGCATTGGGAGATGTATCTCTTCTTAGTAAAACACTTGCGTGTGATATCTGAAACCTCACTGAAAYCTCCAAAAGTGCATCCAGGGATGCACAGTCCTGAGATGTCAGGGCTGCACAATCACAACGCCTCCACTAATCTTTTGATGTGGAGCATGCATTACTCACTAAGGTCTATTAATAAGGTTGGTTCAGACCTCTGCTACACTGTTCTCCATCCTTCATTCATCCATGCCTCTAAGCAAGGTTTTGTGTTTTAATACTGACTATAAACATTATAGTTTCAGGYAATTACAAGAATGTTTTCTCTGTATGTTGATCAAAATGAAGAAGTAGAGAATAACTTATATAGTGTACCAAAGATATTARATTCAAAATAAGTAGTGTTGCAGTACTCTGGTAATCCTGGTAATCTTGTTTCCATTAAGATAATTAATCAAGAGGATATACATTTTTTGCAGAATGATAGAAAACAAGTAGTCAATTTGAATTTTCTGGCTTTAGTATGCTYAGAATTAATTCAGGAAGGACTACTTTACTCATTAAGATTTTTGCAGTTAAACTGGACTAAGATACTGAGAAATGACAAAAAAAAAAAAAGTTGTATATATATCTTAGCAAATAATGACCATTTGAGTGATTTGCCCTGCTATATGTCTGAGTGGAATAAGACAGAGGGATCTATCTCACCCAGCTTTAGAACCTGTAACGTGCTCCACTGCAAAAGATGAAGAGAAGTAAACATTACCTGGGAATAGCGGAAAGTCTAATTCAGGCTGTAATAAATCATATATCAAAAGTATCTATTTCACTTCAGCAGCTCCAAAGTTTAAATTATTTGGAGTTTGCCATCTAGATCTACAAAATTATTAAAAATTAATTCCATCAAGGAGATTTTTAAATTTGTTTTCTTTTGTCAAGATAATTGAAATTCTTGTGATGAGGAATATGTTCACAGTCCTAGAAATGTGTGTTCGTTCTAAGTCAAGTGTTAGTAAAAAGAACTTCCTTGCCTTTAACTCTGTGCAGTTTGTAGCATTTCACAGCACTTCTTACAAGTGATGTAAGCAGCACACTGCAGCCTGAGTTAAGGACTGCACCCARATTCTGCAGGGGTCTGTGCATACATAGATTGATGCCAAGAAGATGCTTTTTGTCTAAAGAACCAGTGCTAGGACTGATGCTGCAGTGCAGTGGAATTAGTTGTTAACAACTGAAATATCTCTCTTTTTTAGAGCAGATTTTTAATTTTACCAAAGGTTGTTTTAACAAAAACATTAAACCCTTCTTAACCTCTTTTAATATTTGTATTTAATGGGAATTTTCAAAAGCACTGTGCATTTTAGGAGCAGAAATCTTCTGTGACTTCTACATCATATTAACATGAATAATTTTTTCTGGTATTTGTACACTACAAAATCTCACAGAGACCTTCAAAAAGCACTTACCAGCTAAATCACAGCTCACTATTTCAATCAGTTTTCTAAAGCCCAGATGTGAAAAGTCTAGTGTAAGGAGGGATTAGTACCATATGGTAACAGATATATGTAAACAGATTTTTTTAAGATCTCCACCTTAAGAATTTTCCTACCTTAATGACTGAAAAATTGAGACAGACTATTGTATCATTGCTAAAATACAGATAGCCATGAGAAATCCTCATTCAGTAACCAGCAGGAACTTCTGGCTTGAGATGAGTGCTGCATTTCTGAAGTCTGAGAGCCCTTGCTGATAATTCATTGCTGCAGACCACCTCTCTGCTTGAGGAGATTTTGCTATGTCTGAGCTGATTAGGGAGTGAGAAACCAAGAACTGAAAATCACTGATTACTAAGAGCTCCTATCAGGTTTAACAAGGATTTGAAGGATGGGGGGAAGCAGTGTACATAAGCATAATCTCTTGGCCTTGGAACATAACCTAAGAAAATAAGAATTGCTGACTTCTGGTAACCCTTCTCAAACCTGAAAGTGAGGACTTAGCCTGAATCCTGTCAGGCTTCTGCCGAGAACTTTTATTATTATTTTTGTCCTTACTTTCTAAACTAGAAAAAAAACCCCAAACAAACAACTAAATACACAGTGTGYATTATTTGAGTATATATTCATAGAATTTATTAATTCCTATTAATATGAAGAAAAGCAGAATGAAATGTGAAGGGAATACTATATGTCTTTTTTTGCCCCAATATTCCCTCATGTGATGGCAATTCCAACAACAACTCAATAACTTTTTAATGGGTTTTTTTTTTTTTTGGTTTTTTTCCCCCCCAAGATATGCTTGTGAGTAGTAAATTGATAGACATATCAAGCAGGAATAAAATAAGAAGAGSACAGGAAAAGAGAGTGGAGAGAGTTTTCAAAGAGGTGGCAGATTAAAAGAAGATGGATCCCAGAGAAACAGTACTTCCTTCTTCCCTTCAGCACCACCTATTTTTTCCTTAATTCCAGTGAGTTTGGCAACACTGATTTCCTTTTTCTGTCTTCCAACTGCAAGGAAGCTAGATGGCAAAAAATTCCAGAAGAAAAGCAGAAGATAACATTTCTTCTCGGTCTCTTCTGTGCGTAGCTGAACCAACAATGTAAGGAAACTGTTTTCTGTGGGCATGAGCCGTTTTCCTAGAACAAAATGGAAACCTAAAATCTTAGGTTTTAAGAGCAACCAAAAGGTCCTGCTGCAATTTCARTGTATTTTAGAAAGAGGTTCTGACATTGGGTTTGAACCACATTTCTGTCCTTCATGGTAAAGCAGATTGAGTGAGATCAATTACTGTGTAATCTACAACATGGCCACTGTTCTTCTGGCTTGGCTCATCTCTCTTAACTCTTACCAACTGATGTACATGGTTGTTTGGGTGGTCAGTACCACTTCTGTCAGTCCCTTGTTTTGAATTATAACAAAACTCTTTTATGTTAGGACATTTTGTCAATGTTCCTTCTCATTGACAATTCTGCTGGATATGTACATTRGTTGCATTTTGCCTATGACAGTTTAGACTTCATATAGAAGTCTTCTTACTGCAGATTCACTTCTGCAAATTTAAAACAAATTAATCTTAAAATCTACAGAGAATAACTGTATGTTGTTTTCATTGACACAGTCTGTTTTATTACTGGTATAATAAATCCAGAACTTTCTGCAAAGAAAAAATACAGCAAAGGTGGTTGATTTTAATAGTAGTATGTCAGAGACAAAGTTAACTCTCAGAAAAAGTATTTTTTTCACCTGTCCTTACCACAATAACATTGTTAGCACAAAATAAAAGAAAATTGATGAAAAAGATAGCATTTACTTGATGTTGATGGAATGCATGTTTGTGTCTAATACACTAGAGAAACTCTCTAATAACAGTTCACCCAAGTGAAAATATTGGACCATTTTGCTCCCAAGGTCAATGTCAATTGAGGTTATTGGCTATATAAGTGCTAAATACAAAAGTTTGTATTGTTCAAGGCTGCTCTTAACTTGTACACTATACTTTTCAAGGTTCTTCAGTTCCATTTAGAGTTTGAATCCCTCATTCATTTATGCCATTTCTATTTTTTGTCCTGTTTCTTTCTTTAACAGTCATTTCAGTCTCTAAGTCCTAAATGTTAAAGGTGTCACTGTTCTGGAGGGAAGAACATCATATTCAAGGACCCATTTTTAGCTTGTCTGATAAAAAAAATGTCAATTTTCACAGACAAAGGTGAGCCTAAAGGAATGGAGATAGGAGGCATAACTTCTGGGCTACACCCAGACACACCATGGGATTCATCAGCGCATCACAGCCTTGTCCAGTAGCTAAGAGGATAAYAGAAGTACAGTGTAAAGTGGGATCCCAAGTTAAAGACCCAGAGAAAGAAACAGTCTTGTCCAGGCTGTCCCAGGAGTACCTCAGGCYCATGGTTCAGATGCCACAGCTACCCCAGGAGTCAAAGGGAATGTCTGTAAGATCATTTTACTGAATAAGTGTGAGCCACTACTTAGAGAATTTGCAACATATTAYGGGATGCAAGAGAAAAGCCAGAATGTTTACAGGAGACCAAAGGCAAGGGAAAGGATAGAGGGATAGATCTGAGTGATTTGCTGAGGAATAAGAATGAGAAAACAAAGGAGTAAGAGGATAAATAGGGACATTTGCATGTTAATAGATTGTTGGTCTGTATAGTTTTCAGCCATGCTTTGCACCTGATCAATTCAGTCTGTCTTACCTTCTTGTTGAACTCCTTTCTGACTCTTTCCCCAAATAAGGGTATCTCTCTTCAATATGCATATGTGTAAGAGGGCTTGAGTTCCAGCAAATGGAATCAGACCAAGGGTCAGAGGTAGCAACTGGTACAAGTKAAGTTGTGAGGGTGTGATTTGTTTTGAAGATAAGCCAGATGAGCCATTTGAGTAGATGAAGTGACCAGGGAGTCAGCCTGTGTCTCTGAGGGGGAGACCACAGCAGAAGCTGGTTTTCAGAGCATCCAGGGAGTYCCAGAGAACTGCTGGAGGGATCACGTGGTCTGGGGGTTGATTAGAATACCTGCTTGCATCAGTGTCTTTGTGTGTGTGTGTAATGGTCTGTGCCAACACCTGGATGTGACTGCAATCCTTGGGGGGTTGTATGTGGGGATGCAAATGGAGAGATTGGGATTCAAGGGCAGACTGGGTGAGCTCAGCTGCTGGAGGGATCCACCAAGTACAAATGGACATATGCACACATACACAAACACACAGATRTATAATGAGAAATGGGAGCACAGTGACATTTTGGTGCTGTTTGTGTCTGTGTCAGTGATGAATGTTTTCATCTGCATTGATCTGTGTGGTCAGCTGTGCGTATAATGTGCAGTATATCTGTGCATTTGTGCCTACTGGGAATACATGCCCAGCCTCCCTGCTGACTGGACATAGAGGCATGGGGCTGCTGCAGTAGATTTSCCTCTATCAAGTCAGCAGATTTGATAACTGCAGAACTTGACATAAGTTGTTCTGCAGTCATGCAATGTGTAGAATAACATTATTTATAAATATCTGAAGTCCATGTCCAATAGTAGCATTATGGGCAAAAGCCACCCAGAAAAAAAAAAAAAATGGTTCTTTCAACTGCCATTGTAGATCTGTAACACAGAACACTTTTTGTGATTAGAGGGAAGTCAGTGAGATACATTTCATACTGAGAGGGATCTGATTTTGAGTGGATTCAGCCTTCTGATATTTGTGAAAGCTTCTGCATACTTTCCAACTTTCTGATATATTTGGGATTGCTCACTGAGTAAAGAAGCAATCATTGTGGCTGAAGTTGACAAAATTAGGCCCTGATTAATTTGGCTGAAATCATAGGAGTCAGTCAGCATCAGAGCAAAAATAAACTGTGATTCTCACTATAGTTCTTATTGCAATGTCATGGTGCCAAACTGGCTTCCTCTCAAAAGAATTAAAAACTGYGACTTTTTCTTTAATCATTTCTCCTTGGTCTGTTTCATTCAAAGGTATTGTGCAGACTGCATAGTACAATGAACTGCAGTCCATGAATGGAACCAAAAGGTTCCATTTGCATGACTCAAAATACAAACCTATAATCCTGAAGGACAATAGATACTGTGAAGTATTTTTAATCCAAGGGGTTGCTCACAATCCTTTCACAGTTCTGAAAAAAATCYGAAGTATTATATATTTGAATGTAATCTGCTGGAAAATCTTTTATCTATTCAAATCTAGTGACTATTGAAGTATGCCTTGCTTACATTTTGCAGTTATGACAGTGTGATAATAGTAGGATGTTGCACAAAACAACACAGAGTTTAGCTTGGACTAATCATCAGAGTATCTATCCCGATTCTTGGAAGGTTTGCAGCCTATTGAAACTACTATGGCTGTCATATTGGATAATTTACAAAACAATATTCTGCATTATTAATGCTGTGCTTTCAATGTCTGCAGTGTGCAGGTATACAGAGTATTAGTAAAACAGAAAACGAATGACTGCATTCGAGTTTAAACATGGAGGTAATGAATGTAATGTCTGAAAAAGGAAGGTAAAAGAAAAGAAAAATAACTTTGTGTTTCCCATAAGCATTTTTCCATATTTATATTGTTATTTTCACTTCACCAAGTAGAATAAAAAGTGAACTCTCTTTTCTCCCCCTTCCTCAAGCATCCTTGACTGAACTTGGCAATATGTAATAGCAGTGGCTGTTATGTCACTACTATTTCTTCCACCTCACGCACCTGGCTTGTTGCTGTTAGATCTCATGGATTGAGACTGAAACCATAAGATGGAAGGATACGTCTTCAGATTCTGTATATTGGAAGTGCTGGCAAAATCATCAGTACAAAATAACCCTTAGGACCAGCCAGACAATATTTCTCTTTCTTGCCAGAACAGTTTAATAACTTTTTTGAGGTGCAGGCTTTAGTGGGTTATTGTTTTTTTTCTAAAGTGTGTGATGGAGAATCAAAATAGGAAACAAAATGTTGAAAAAAGATTTCTCATAGATTTAAAAATTTATATCTGATTTTGGTTTAATCTGCGTGTCTGTCTGTAGTCTACAATGAAAGGCTAATGATCTTGGTATTTCTCTGAACAAGTTTTCTTGCATCATGTATATATTGCATCTATACTGTCCCTCTGTTTTTTAAATCTTTATAAATCTTCAGACAAAGGTTGTGACTCAGAATTATTTGTACATACTGACCGAGAGAGGTTTTCACAGTCACYGCATATGGAAGCTTGCACAAAATGAAGCCACTTTAACGCATCCATTTTATCTGTACAATTTGGTTTGGCTTGTTAAAATGAATAATCTTCCATAGAGCTAGTGTTATGCTGGAAATTTTCATTTTCAAAGTTTAATCAGACTTCCTCGTTCTGTTCCTAGCATTTATAGCTTTACCATTTGGTTGTCAGAGTTGTAAGTGACTGTAAAAACCCCACCAGCATTCAGATATTCAAGAAACAGCATTACATTTTCAGCAAATTTCTGCTTAAAAGTTCAGGTTAAAAGAAATACTTWTTAAATTAATCTGTGCATAACGCACATATATAATAATTTTAAGCATGGCAATGATATCATCCAAGATCTGATCCAGTGAGCCCAATTCAGACATATAAAAATTATTGAAGTTTAAGTTCAAGGGCATCCTTTGCTACCAGAAGGAGAGCAAGGAGCAGAAACAGAAGCTGAGGGCYGAGATTTCCTCCCTGCGGGAGAAGATGGCTGTGGCAGAGCAAATGGCAGCCCAGCATGTGGYCAAGCTGGAGGCGGATGCCCAGAGAGCTGCTGAGGCACTGGAGGGAGTTTYCCAGCAGCTCTCTCAAGAGAAGCTCAAATCCAAGGAGTTGGAAGGCACCATGGATCAGCTGCAGATTGCAGAGAAGGAGCTGGCCATACAGGAGAAGGAGAAGTGGACGGAGCAAGTGCCCCAGTGTGTCCAGGAGATGGAGAGGAAGAACAAGAACAGCCTGATCAGTGGCCTGGAGCATGAGGTCTCCATCCTCTGTCTCCAGTTGACAGAGAAGGAAGGGGAGAGCGAGGAGCTAAAACGCCTGATCCTGGCTGAGTCAGAGAAGAGCAAGAAGCTGGAGGAGAGGCTGTGGCAAAGCATTCTCAGAACACTGYACTAATTTCACTTAATTCCTCTAGTTCTGTAAAAAGTGGCTATTTGAAAAAGTTAACTGAGTCTGTGTGGTTTTAATGAGTTTTACTAAAAAGGTGAAGCAAAGAAATATTACACTCAAATACAGGAAAATAGCTGAAATTGCTCTTACTGAAATAAGCTCATTAAATTAACTTGCTTGAATGCTGGCTATTAGAATTATCAGACCAGAGATTTAATAGGTCTAATGCATCTGTTTGGTGAGGTTCACACATCTCTCTACCCAAAGGTTATTGAGCAGGCACTTTTTAGGTAGCTGTGTTGCTGGCATGTACACTGTTGCTGCAGTGCAGAGAAAAGTGCTGTGTTAGTGCAAAGAGTGCTTAGAGCAAAGAAAGCAATTAAGGACAACGTGTATAGAGGTAACCCTTGGAAAAGTTCTGATGGAGACACATTCCATGGTACCCAATGGAAAAATCACTCCAAATCAGGGTCTCAAGTTAAATTCAGTGAGTTTTTAAATGGATTTAATGGTTTAGATCTCATATGTGTCACGTAGACAAGTCTGTGCTACACTCTCCACAGTTAAGCTGATTATTTCATTTTAGATCATGATAAGGAGCCTGAATAAGGAGGTGAACTTCACACAGTGTTAAGATGATAAAAAAAAAAGTCTTTATTCTACAGCCCCAGTGATGCAGAGGACTTTCCTTCATCCTGGTAGATAATATTAGTTTCTGTTTCTCTACCTACAGACCACAAGTTTTGCCATGCGATTTTAGAGTGAATGTAGTTAGCCAGCAGCCTTACAAATTCAGAAAACCCTTAATGCAACCAAAGAAGTAGAGCAATGTTAGAGCTTAGTATGATCTGAAAAGGCAATTTCTGGAGACTCAGGGATTTATTGACTTTCAGCCTCCTGGGTGCCAAACAGGCAGAGGCAGAACTATGTATCAGTGCTATGCCCCAGTTTGCAGGTTCTTTGGGCACCTTATCTTTGCCTGATAACTACCCTAACAGGCTTACATTGTCTGCAAGAAGACAACCTTTTTCTGGGGCACTCACCCTTACTTTTAACCTGTCAAGTAGTTAGAATGCTATTAGAAAATATTGATCATTTTACTACAAAAAAGACAATATAGCACACAACCTATTCATAGCATGAAAGAATAAAAAAAGGATTCCAGACCAAAAGGTCGGCAATAGCAGAAAGTAAAAGCAATATTAAACTTCTGCTTCATTTTTCTACTATTTACAAGCAAGTTTATCTTCTGGGGAAGCATGATCAAGATAAGATGAAAAAGGATTTCATAGCATACCAGTAAAAATGGCATGATCATAATTCCTAGTATGTATAGGTGTATGTATTTAATTATTATTTATTCTCCTTCTASACACTGCCCAAGAAGTCTCAGATGGGTACATTTCCTTACTGACTGGGAAGGTGAATAAAACCAAAACCAAAAGGATTCCAGACATTCCATTTGTGCTGACCTTTTTAAGGAACAATTCCCACTTACCATGTTTTAAGCACCAACTCTGAAGCTCTGGGACTAATTAGATGGCCCATATGTTCTGATTACAATAAACATTATGCACAACTTTTGCAAAGAACAAGGTCACTGTGATTACCTATGTGAAGTTTCATCCAAGAAGTCCATTGTCTAGAGAAACTTATTGCTGCAAGCTAATAATTCTCTTCTTTTTTCTTTTTCTTCAAAAATATCACTTGAAGAGCAATATAAATATTTCATGGAATGGTACTTATTAAGTCATAAATTTTCAATCATAATTCAAGAACATTTTAAAAGGAGAAATTTGTTCTGCATTGTCAGAGAATAACTACTTTAAAAAATMAAACCAAAGAAGACTTTATAAATGCATTTTTTTTTTTGTCTTCAGAAGTATTCTAAAGGTTAAAAAGCAATTAAAATTGTAAAATAAGCAGACTAACTGCTCATTTCATTTATTTTATCTTTAATTTTCCTCCTTTGAATACTTTTTTCTTTTAATGGCAATTTCCAGATATTGCTATATTTCATTTGTTCTTTCTCTTTCTTTAATATTGTCACTGTAAATATCTCCTTAAAGTACTTCTCAAGTATCTGCCAAATGTCACTATTTCTCTACACTGACAGAATGATGCTAATTAGCTTTCCTTTTTAAATAGTTTGAAAATGTAGCTTACATAATTAAGAATGTGATTTAGAGAAAGCAGAGACGATTACAGAGACGATGCTCCCATTTTATACTTTTGGTTTTCTAAACTATGGTCCAAATTTTTCCTGAAAGAAATGTATATTACTGCAAACAGAACATTCTTCTGATACTTACATTTGTTATTAAAAAATGTTACTCCCCACTAATTCCTAGTGTGGCACTATTTCTTCAAAAGTAATATATGGATTTTTATCTGTTAAAAATACACCAGGGAAAAAGGTATCAACCTATACTTACCTCTATTCAACTGAGGGGTGAGCATTGATGTGTAGAAAAGGTGACATAAAACAATATAGCAAAGATAGTATGTTTTTCTAAATTTGCATRTATTGATATGAGACAGGTAAAACTGAGAATTCAAATAACCATAAAATTTACATAATTAAAAAAAAAACCCAAAACCAGACCTTGCATCCAATTTTTCTGTTATAGCAYCCAAGATAATGCAAATCTGTCTCCAACTGAAGAGTATGTTGGAGACAGCCAAGTGTGAAGATGTCATACACTGAGTAGACATAAAAATATTTTAAATTGGGAGAACAAAACAGTTGCAGTAAGTGATCAGCCATTCAGGTAAAGAAGAGAATAACTATAGTTTCAGTCTTTGTTTTCTCAGTTACTTCAGTATGAATGTGTCAGTGAATAATGCAAATAAATAAAATTAAAAATGATCAAGGACCCAAACTCATGGGTCACTTCTTTTCCTTTCAAAGCTTTAGCTAAATGCYAGCAAATTTATATGATATTATGTGCTGATGTTTTTAATTTTATTTTTCATTTCTTTGATTTTTTTAAGGGCCTTTTCACTTATTTTCGAAGAGCTGTATTTTTCTCACTAGATTTCCTTTTTTTCCCAAGTTCCTCTTTCCTTTGCATTGTTGTTTGTTTGTTTTTTTAATAATTATTTCATATGTTAATAAGATTTTAAAAAAAGAAAAATATACATTCATAAGATAAAAAGATTTTTTTGGTAGTTGCCCTATTGTTGGAAATAAAGAAAATTTRTACAGATTAAGTCAGTCAGTTCAGTACTCATAATGTGATGATAGAAGTGATTATGATTTTATTTAGACAGAAGACCTCTGCTGAAGGTAGCTTTCAGACAATTATATTGGTAAAAAAATAGGTAAAAAACTGATGAAGTCATTAAATTTTCAGAAATTACAAATTATCTCRTAGAGCTTCAGTGACTGCAAATTAGCCTTTGCTATAGCCCTCTGCTAACAATCTATAGATCATTTTATTATTCATGAATTTTAGTAATTTCAGGACACTACAGGTCATCTTATGCTCATTTATTTGCTAAACACCTTGTGCTGGTATGCCTGTGCTGAAAAATTGCTACTATTTACTTCCCACAAGACACACAAGCAACAAAGTGGTGGATTTGGCCCCAGACATCCACTACACCAGGCAGCATATACATCTTACTGTCAGAGAAATAAATGAGCCCTTAAATTGGCTGCAAAGCTTTAAGAACTGAAATTTATATGTCTAGTTATCAAACAGAAAGTTCAGAACACCTGCCAATATGAAACATAATTGTGACAAACTGTTACATTTTACCTTTAACTTTTTGGCATTAACACCACAACTTCATTATACGGATCTCATCCTCCCTACCCCTCCTTTCTCCCTTCGTCCAGATCAGTTCCCCTCCAGAAAAACACTCACATCTATTTGCAAATGCTGAACAACCATTGATACATTTACTCATCTCTCATCTGAGGCAAAAAAACCCCACCCCAACCTACGAAAAATACTAGAATTTCCTATAAGAATAATGAAAAATACTCACAGACTACCATAAAAGGCTAGTGGTATTTAGATATTTGATCTTTATAACCTGCTTGGAAGGCTTTCCATAAAATATCTRTAAGCATGAAAAGCCTCTAGATTCTTTGTTTTGTTTTGCTTTACTTTAAAAAATTCAAAATGCCTCTGTTTTCTTTCATTGCCCGACTTCACTATCCTTTACTCTGTGTCCCAGGTTCAATGCAACTTTTTTTGTTGCAACAAATCCAGCAATTGCTAAACTCTTTACTCTTTATCTAAATGTTCCAAAAAGGGAAAAAAAATCCCACTTGTTTCTGAACCACCTTTAAACTGTGTACCATATGCACTTCAAGTAGCTAAATATTTTCCCTTTTGTGCATGGGTATGTCTGTTTCTCCAACAACTAACAGCCACATGAAAAAAGTACCATATTTAAAGAGAGCATTTTTTCCTTGTTATTTATCAATGAAGAGAATATCTAGACTAAAACTCAACTCTACATCCAACAAAAAATCAATATTGAGAGCTGAAAGTTTTTAATGTCTTGACCAGCTGAACCTTTCTGTTCAGTAAAGAGAATAAAAACAGCCTTCAAAAGATAATTAAATGCATGGCGGTTCATGTTCTTTATTATTTTTGAACATTTAGCTTTTTCCTTTGCACTGTCTAGTAAAGAAATGTAGTCATGGAAAAAGTAGTCCATTATAGTAATTTGTCGCATTAGCCAGGTTTTAAGTCAAAAATTGATCAAAAAAATACCTGTTTCTCCTACCAGCATGACTATGTCAGTGATTTGAACTTACTTGAAAACATGGAGATAGTGCACTTTTCAAAGAAAGATGAGAAATTACTCAGTGAAAGGTGGACTTCATTTTCACCTTGTACAGCACAATGCTGCATACTAAATCTCTAATCCCCACAGAGAAGTCCTTCATATTTATTACCAGCATCATGCATTTTAGACATGAAATGGCCTTTTGTGTTGTTTCCATTTTTGGCCAAGRAATATTGCATGAAAACATCATTAAGAAAAGGCTAAGGGGAAGGCTACTTACTTTTAGTTTCTTTAGGTGCTATTTAAGCATATTAAGCTAGATGGCAATGGTTGATTTGCTCGGATTAGCTCAATCACAGTAGTAGAAGTGCTTTCTAAACAGGGTATGCAAACAGTTGTCCTACTAGAAAAGCCTATTTAGTAGGTAAAATAATGGTGTGTATAGAAACAGCTTTCCATTTGATGCTTTTATCAGTCGATGTGAGTAATTTTAAATGAAAAATGTCACCAGTTTTTGATTCATGTTTGATCATGAAGTCTTGTACATAGCAATGTAGTTAACAAATTAYTAAGTGCTGTTCTGTTTTTAAACATAAGTTGCATTGCAGTAGCAGTACAGACTGATGTTTTTACTAGATGTGATCACAATYKGAAATATGYTACATTCAAAGTGTGTTTTCATTCAACAGTTGTTAAACTATTCATTTTACAAAATAATCCAGTGTGGTTTGCCGAGGCTGGGCGTGTCCACTTCAGGGACAGAAAGAAAGCAGGCACACAGTATGGCATTGAGGGACAAAYTCTTCTCTTTATTCAATCTGACTCCATTTTATATACATTTGTACAGAGGTCAAGAGATTGGCTACAGAGGTCGCCACCTCTCAATCTGGATGGTGGACATCACCATCMATAATTTCTTCTCTCAGAGGAGAAGTATGTAAACATTCTGAAAATAGACATTGTTTTCATGAAGYTGYRTGAGAAAGTTCTTCACTAAGACAGAAAGACAGAAAGCTCAGGGCAACAATCCAGGACATTGTGAGTCTTGACGATAATGTCCAAATTAGACATGCAAAGAAACAACAAGAACACTYCTATCTAAATTACACCCAGAAAGTCTGAATGCTTAAATTGCACCAAAAATCTCAAATAATTGGTCAGAAAAATTACTCCTCAGTACCAGCTGAAACTCACATATGACAATGACATCATAATCATATCACATATGATGGATTTCAGATGGTACTGGAGGGTAAGTGCATAAACACTATGTCTTCCTGTGATAAAATTTGATGTAACTAAACTCTAAGTTGAAATGTACATGTTCTAGGTCACATTTTTGAGTAGAAATAGCAAGCAGCAACCTAAATCCTTCCTGAAGTTTATTGTTGTTCAGATATTAATTGAGACTATCCAAAAGAGCCAGCCTCAGATGCATCTGAGAAGTTATGTGTTGTGAAATTTTAGCTAACATCTTCAGGATTCTGTCAGTAGTGAATAAAGCCAGACACTGTTTGACAATAAGCTAAGTTTCCCAAGGAATAGGATATCTGAGTCCTAGACTTTTCCCAGGTTGCTTAGGATGATCRCAGATCCTAAATTCTAGTACCCTAAGTAGCTAAATGCTACACTAAGTACATTCATGCTGTCAACTGCACCACTTAAGTCCAAGACTGTGAGAGGAAATAAGCTTTCCTCTGGAAAATATTTTTTCTTAGAATTTTTGACCCTATTCCTAGATTTTATCTAGTGCAATATAATATAAAATGGTACAATTTTACATAGGGTTATGATGTTTAATAAAGGCAGGAAGTGTTTCACAGCTGAAGATCACAAACTACTTGTTAGCATCCCCAGAGGTATTTAACAAGTGAGCAGATACAGATCCTAGGGATTTGATTCAGTTGTGGATTTGGAAGTGCAAGGTTAATGCTTGGACTTGTGGGTTTTAAAAGATGTTTTCTACCCTGAAGTTTTCTATAACTCTATGACTAGCTGTATATGTGCTGAGATTACATAGTTAATTTTGTCAGAGTTGGTTTTAGTCTTACATCTGAAGAGACTCCACAGGATAAATAATTTGTCTTGACCCACAATATCTGTAAAGCTGGTCTGAAGAGATCTGACAAATCTCAAAATAAAAAGAAAAATATTTTGAAAAATACTGCCTGGAACCAACAGAGAATCTCAGGCTTCTCTGATAAAAAAACAAATTTAACATTATACTCTTCAACATTATACTGCAGAGAACAAAACTATGATCAAATAAAACATATTCCCAATAAAAACCTCCTAGACATTATAATTTTCTCCTTAAATTTATCAGACCAACAGATGACTCAAAATTTCTAAAACCAATGTGATTAAAAAAAATCACTAAATTACAGCTTTTTCTAGTATCATCATGTGAGATGATGGGTTTTGTGGGAATATCTGGCACAGAAATGCCCACCTATCTCTGTTATTCACTCTGTGTATTGAAGTTTTTCAGTGGGGGAGGAAATGAAAGGARAATTTATGTCTATCATTTTGGGATGAATTGAGGGGGTTTTTTGAGTCACCAAATTACCATGACTGCAAGTGTGAATTAATAAATACTTGTACAAATAAACACTTGCATATCTGTTGGATTGATTGCTACAAAGATARTTGCATGTGTCTTCATATGATCAATGTAATTTATTCTTTTCATTGTGTCTATGTGGCTAACTAACTACAATTTCTATGTAGCACAAAATTTTTGTACAATTACTTATAAGCATTCTTTCATTTTTTCTTCTTCTTTGTTCCCTGCTTACATATTACTCAGGTAGGTTAAAAAAAAAAAAAATTGGTTCTTAAAAAACATAGCATTTTGTCATGGTGAGAGTGATGTAAATGAAATCTGTGGTATTTCAGCACATCTAGTTAATTAGTAATATGAATCATGGGGTTTTTCTGTTTGATTTTTTGTTTATTTCATGCTCTGTTAACATAAAGCAGAAACATCAGAGATGTACATTCCTGCTGTGTCAGAGAAGCAAATTTGAACTGTGAATGTGTTCATYCCCCAAGGAATAGCAGGGCCTCAAACTTTAAGTGAAAGAGGCATTGTGCTGCTTAATACAAAAAAAACCAAAAACATTTAATCATATTGGCTTTGGTGGAGGCATGGTACTGATGATGAATTATTCTGAAAAAAAATCCAACCAAATTTAACTGAATATTATGAACAAACTTTATCTAATATATAGTAGATCTTGGTAGATCTTAGTAACTTACAGATGAATAATTGTGCATACKTAGGTTCACAAATAATCTCATGAAAACTAAGGAAAGTACATGCTACCACTATAATCAACTGTCAGTAAAATAAAAAGGATGAATCTCATTAAGTCTTCTAGCAATAGAAAATTATTATCCATGGTTTTAATTATATCTATATTATCCATTCCATGACATAAGTTCAGAGTTAATGTGAAGATTTTGCATAAATTTATCCATGTAAATAGCTGTTATAATAGACTGGATTGCCTGTTATACACAAAACCTAACATAGAGACCTAGCATGGGCCTAGAAAGTGCTGATCAGTGACACATAATCTGKTTTACCCATTGGAGTCTGGTAAACAGAAGCGTGCCCAAGGTGTCAGTACCGGGTCTGATTCTTCTTTAACGTGCCATTGGCATCCTAGCCTGCATCACCAATAGTGTGGCCAGCAGCACTAGGGCAGTGATCATCCCTCTGTATTCACCTCTGGTGAGGCTGCACCTCAAGTTCTGTGCTGTTTCGGGCCCCTTGCAAAAAGCAAGACTTTGAGGTGCTGGAGCATGTCCAGAGAAGGGCAATGAAGTTGGTGGAGGGTCTGGAACACAAGTCTGATGAGGAGTTGGCTGAGGGAGCTGGCGTTGTTTAGTTTGGAGAAAAGGAAATTCAGGGAAGAAGTTCTTAGTCTCTGCATCTGCCTGAAAGGAGCTTGTAATATCTTCTCCCTCATAACAGGGATAGAAGATGAAATGGCCTCAGGTTGCACCTSCAAAGGTTGAAATTGGAGAGTAGGAAAAATTCTTCACCAAAATGATGGTCAGACATTGGAACAGGCTGTCTTGGGAAGTGGTGGAATCGCCATCCCTRGAAGTGTTCAAAAAACATGCGGATGTGATATTTGGGAGCACAGTTTACTGGTGGACTTTGCAGTGTTGGGTTTATGGACTCCATCCCTTAGGTAGGGGTGTTTTCCAACATTAATGATTCTATGATTTTATGATCTTCATTAATGTTCTGAATCATGGGGCAGAGTGCACCCTCAGCAAGTTTTCTAACAACAGGAAACTGGGAGGTGTGGCTGATATGCAAAGAGTTGTGCTATCGCTCAGAATGACCTCCACAGGCTGAAAATATAGGCTGACAGGAATCTCATGAAATTCAACAAGGGGAAGTGCAAAGTCCTTCACGTGCAGAGGAATAACCCCATAACCCCTGGTACAAAYCAGGACCATGTAGCAGGAAAGTAATTTGGCAGAAAAGGACCTGGGGGCCATGCTGGACAACAACTTGAACAAAAGTCAGCAATGTGCCCTTGCTGCAAAGAAWGTTAATGGCACTGCTTTAAGAGTATTCCTCCCAGCAGAGCATGGAAGGTGATCTTTCTCCTTCCCTCAGCGCTGTTGAGGCTGAATTTGGGGGTTATGTCCTGTTCTGGRCTCCTCAGTGCAAGGGAGACATGGACATCAACAATGAGCCTCCAAGATGACTAAGGGACTAGAACATTCTTCTGCAGGGAAAGGTTGAAGGGCAGGGACTRTGCAGCCCAGAGAAGAGAAGCATAAGGGAAGATGTTTTTAATGTACATAAATACCTGAGGGGAAGTTGCAATGAAGACAGAATCAGGCTCTTTCCAGTGGCGCCCAGTGATAGGACTGACACTCTCATACTTCTCTCATAATCTTTGTAAAATCTTTCCTGCAGCCTTCTGAGCYCTTTCAGTTAGACATTTGGAGAATCATACCAGATGTAAATGTGTGTAATTGATCTAAAGTTTAGTCATATTTCATAATTTCTAATTATTTGACTTTAAGTATTTGAAATGAAGATTTTTAGGGTAAAATCTATTTTAAAAAATTCTTATATCATGTACGGTGTTCATAGCACACAAAAAAGTAATTGAGGCAATTTTAAGAGAATTTTTATTGTAGAACTGTAAGTACAGGATGGAACAATCTAAAATTACTGCAGATTTATGACAGTGTTTTATGAGAAAATTTGGCTCAGGCAACTTGCATCATTGAACTGAAATACCAGATGAATAAACTTTACTAAAATCTCCCAGGTAAATAACTGCATGTGGRGGAATAAAGGTTGATGCCCAATTTAATAACAGGAAATTAACACCTCCAGTTTTACCCATCAAAGAGAAAAGAAGGTCCTTAAAAATACTTGTATGCCACAAAACTTTCTGTTCTTTCAGTCTCTTCTCTTTGACCTAGTTAAAATTCGTCTTTACAGAATCAATAACGTGTCCACTTTCTTTCCATTTTCAATTTGTTCTGGTGCTTGAGGAGCAATCAGAAAGATTTTTTATCTTTCTGATGTGCAAGCCAYAGATCATACAACAGAGAAACAGTGTCAAAATGAACCCAGTCCAAGCAGTAGCTCATCTTGTTCRTCTTTATCTTACATATTTTGCTAATGCTCTGGAAGTTAGAGTTCAGTGGTATAGAAATCTATRCATTGATTTCAAGTTGTTGTCATAAGGGACTGGCAGGTCCCAAAGGATAGTGACTCCTCATCTGTAGAAGCAGACGGCATCCAACACTTTTGGCCTTTTTTTTCCTCTAAGGTTCAAAAGGTGCCAAGTTCACAGGACTGAAAACTTCCCATGAGGTCCCCTACAAAACTTCCTMTGAGCTATCCTTTTGTCACTGGGGGAAAAGTTCCTACCCCCTCCATCTATTCCAAAACTAATTTCTTGTAAAATTCCACATTTGTTTTTCTCTGTTTGGTTTGTTTCATCCTAGTYTAATTTAAACAACACTCCTTTAAGAGAGTGTTAAAGAGTGTTWAAGTTCTGTGGAAGAACACTTCTGGTTTTAAGCTGCAGCAGCTGYAGTGCAAGTTTAGTATCCAAGCTGTATAGCAATGACAATGGATCTCGCTGTAGGACAAAAATGTAAAAGCAGTGCAGATAGTGCAAATCAAATTTAAAAGTTAAACAGATCTGGAGATCTGGATTTCTCAAGGTTGAAAAGGTGTTCATGATGTCAATTTTGTTTTCGGACTGTGTATCTGAAATTCTGTGATTCTAAAATCTCCTCAGCTAAAAGACACTACTACTACTACTACTACTACTACTACTACTACTACTACTACTACTACTACTACCATTACTACTACTACTATGACTACGACTATGACTACTACTAAATTTTTACCGAGTTCCTGTTGGATGAAAGGGAAGGCAGGCAAATTGTTTATCAGAAGAAGATAAAGTCTTTAAAGAAAACGTAAAATAAATTGTCCTGCGAGTAGAGAAACTGCTAACACTGAATTTCCTGTGAATTTCTTTCCTTTAAATCCCAGATTCTAAATAATTATGCTGAGGCAATGTGGCATCTGACTGCCTTTGTATTACATTGTAGCTGAATAAAAGAAATGGTTCAGYGAAGAGAAGTAGAGTTTTTTTGGTTGAGTTTTTTTTTCCTCCTTTTTATTATGTTCATTTCTTTTTAGTGTAATTTTCATGCCTTCTACTGTCCAAATTTTTGTTTCATCCAGATATCTTAGATCCCTATTAGACTTTATAGATTTTCAGGAAATCTGWAATACCAGAAGAAGTATTGGGATGATATAAGGTAGCATACACTGTAAACCACACCTAAACACTCTGAAAATGAGGTTTAAAGACAGGGATCATATTCCTCACAAAGAAAATCTAAATGTACCCTTCCTGTATTCTCAAACAGTGATGAATTTTGATATGTTTCCTGTGGTATCTTTGCCTCTATATGAATGTGTAATTTCAACTAAGGTTGAAATAAATAGAGTTGTGCTCAAAATTTGKAGATGATAAAGAGGAAACGTACTTTATAAAGACAGGAATGTATCATCAGTATAAATGGCACCTTAACCAAGATATAAACACGGTCTAAATGACTGCCTAGAAGGTAACCATAACARATTTCACCTGGATCAGGGTAATCTTTGCATTCTCTTTTTCTCTCTCTATCCACAGCAAATTGAGGTACGACCTGAATAAACAGCTCCTAGCAAAGTTGGGGTTTGATGTATGTAGCACCRAAAGATACATGTGGTAGAAAAATGAGTGAGTATTCACATAAGCCACATAAGGAAAGGCAAAATTACCCAGAGTTTTTGCTGCAGTTTTTCATATCTTTGAAAGACTGAAATTAATAACCCCATCTCTGGTTTTGTACTTATGTCATGATTAACAATTTCTATAATTAAAAGATTTTTTAATTAAAAARTTTTTTAYTATGTAAGTACTTAGGAAGATTCAACTACAAATTTTTGTTAAAGTTTAAATTAGATTTTATTGCTTTTTCTGAAGAACTAACTGTAACTAATGAACTTTGCRTCATAGAAGCTATTTGAACTTTATACTTAACCCACTTCTTATCCTTCCCTGTGTTTACTGGCATTAAAAAAATAAACTATCAAAACAAGGTGTAGAAAAAAAAAGTTGTTTTTTTTTATTTTATTGCAAAACTTTATTTGTGGAGAAAAAAAATTGTTTGCTTTGCTATTTTTCTCAGAATAAATAGCATTCTAAAGGAAATTAATACATGCTAGAATGTTTTAAATAATATTTAGATGATCACAGCTTTGAAGATAAAACGACAGATGCCCAAGGATTTTCCTGTAGAAAAAAATCAAGAAAAAAATAGCTCCTCTCTAGTATATAGCAAAACATATCCCTGTCAATTTTGGCTCCTGAAGCATATATGCTTCTTCTCTTAGCACAAGTACATTAAAATCCCAATTTGGATTCTTAAGGTAGGGAAAAACTTGTTTCCATTTCTTTATAGAGCTSACTGAAAAGATGCTAGGTCAAAGACAGTTATTTATTAACATTTCTCCYATTACTTGGACTGAGAAGCCTGAAAAATAAATACATTGAAAGCTTTCCAACTTGTAGATAGAAAAAATCATCACAAATATTTATAAGGCTATTTCAATCATAGCATCTCTCAGAATTATGGTTGTTTAGACAATTTTATGCCAATATGGCATTCTGCATTCTGGCTCAAGATAGAACAGAGATTTTATGAGAAGTGCAAACACTTCCTACATCTCCTGAGTATCTCCATTATGGCTGGTGAAACTCTACAATGTCTACTGAGATAGTCCGAATAATTATGTCAGAATTCTGTTTTAATTATTTAAAAWTATTTTTTTAATTAGGATTTTTTTTTTTCAAAAATGTGATGCTTTTGTGTTCTACCTGTTTAATTCTTAAATAATTGTTTTGGATATTTGTTATTTTMTTAATTCACTATGATAAAAAGGAGTCAGTTCTTCCTCATAGTGCCTAATTATTAAAGTTACAATTGTTCCCAAGCATCATAAAATATTATAGTCTGGTTGAAATAGATATCCTCCCATATATGCTTCTTTATTTCCTTTTTTATGATATGCTGTGACAACTCTTTTTATTTTCTACATTTTTTATTTTATGTGCTCTTTAAAGKTTTTTCTAGTATTTAGAAAATATGGTAAAAATTCTGTAATTAATTCAACAGTTTATAAATCCCAACTGGCCTTCTATAATCTTTGTATTGCACCTTGTGGTAAATAGTATTGTCTCTTTATTTCTAGTGATGTCCATGCTGCTCAGAAATTKGGTTTAGCTTCATACAATACCCCCAGAGAGTTTGTTTCTCACAGACCATTAGGTTATATATTAGGTAAATAAATAATAATAATAATACAAGGCGGGGGAAAATCCCTGACTCCTACTGTTGATTATAACTGATATAATACATTTTACTGCAAGATTAGAGGCAGTTCTACATAGATGAGAAGAAGCGTCATCAATCCATTGTCAGGAACTATCAGAGATGCACAAATGGCAGAAAGAAGAATTAGGTGCCTGCGGCATGCATTAGTAATCTACAGTGTGGGGGATTTTTCGTGATTTTTTTTTTCCTCGAGAATCCCTAAACGCATAAAAATTACTTTCTCAACAAAAYATGAAAGTGACAATTTTTTCCTTTTGTTAAATATATGTTAGTGTTTCTTTATATCTGGGAATGAAAATATCAGATTTACAATATGGTTCTGGGTCAAAAAAATCACTGTTAGAATGCTACAGGCACTTTACATAAACTGCAGAACYGGAGAGAGATGGATTTGATGGGTGGACTGTTTGGTGGGCAAAGAATTGGTCGGACAGTCACATCCAGAGGGTAGTGGTCAATAGCYCAGAGTCCCAATGGACATCAGTGACAAGAGATGTTTTGCAGGGGTTGGTATTGGGACTGGCACTTTTTAACATCTTCATCAGTGACAAGGGCAGTGGGATTGAGTGCACCCTCAGCAAATCTGCAGATGGCATCAAGCTGAGTGGTGCAGCAGAGACACCTGAAAGATAGGATGTCATTCAGAGTGACCTGGACAAGYTTGAGAAGTGGGACCATGGGAATCTCATGAGATTTAACAAGACCAAGTTCAAGGTGCTGCACCTGGGTGGGAGAAATCCCTAGTATCAATATAGGCTGGAGATGAACAGATGGAAAGCAGCCCTGCTGAGGACTTTGGCGTGCTGCTGGATGAGGGGCTGGACATGACCCAGCCATGGGCACTCACAACCCAAAAAGCCAAACATCCATACTGCCATACTGCATCCACAGCAGTATGGGCAGCAGGGCCAAGGAGGGGATTCTACTYTGCTCTGCTCTGGTGAGATCCCACCTGCACCAAGCTCTGGGGTCCCCTGTGCAGGAAGGACATGGACTTGTTGAAGCAGATCCAGATGAGGGCCTCCAAGTTGACCAGAGAGATAAGAACATGTCCTATGAGGAAAGGCTGAGAGAATTGGTATTTCTCAGCCTGGAAAAGAGTCTTAGGAGTGACCTAATTGCAGCCTTCCATTACCCGAAGGGAACTTAAAGGAAAGATGGAGATAGATTATTTACCAGAGCATGTAGTGACAGGACAAGAGGGGATGGGTTTAAACCAAAAGAGTAGGTATAGATTGGATGAGGCAAAAATCCTTCATAGTGAGGGTGGTGGCAAAAATTGCCTGGGGACACTGTGGATAGTCCATCCCTGCCAGTGTTCAAGACCAGGTTGATGGAGTTCTGAGTAATCTGCATCCCCACTGCATGGGGGTTGGAACCAGATGATCTGTAAAGTCCCTTCCAACCCAAGCCTTTCTATGATTCCACGAYTTTATGCAAAAGTCACACATAAAAATTTCAACATTTAATAATATCATGCATCATATTAACTCCCTCTTTCCTACCTGTTTAATATAAAAACTCAGCCAACACCTCAGGAAAATAAAACTTTGTCTTCCTATTTTAATCAAAACCCTTGAAAAACATTCTTCCTTTAACCTGTAAGAATTACRCGTTCTGACTGTACATGAACTGTAGGAAGAAATACATGATGGCAAGGATCCTTTACACATTTTTTTCCTGCMTTCTCATCATTGCTTATGTTAGATACATACACAAGATAAAGCCAGCTAGTTGAGAGGCTTGTGAAAGGTTGGTAATTCTGTAAATCAGCAAAAACAATATGTGTGTATGTTATGATGAAGAAGGAGTTTTATCAGTAATTGCTCTTCTTTATTGAGCACTAAGTAATTGCTGCAGAAGCAATCTCAGAGGCCTGCCCTGGCTCACACAGTCACCTTTCAGTAGAATTCTGTAATTATTGTTAAAGATTCATATTTGCCAATTCTAAAAAGTACTGATAACTTGATTTTTTTGTAAAAAGAAGGTTTACTTAAAAAAAATGTTTCTGAAGTGCTCAGTGGAAGAGTGTTCAGGCAACTGTTGCAAAGTTCTTCAGCAGCAAAAATGTTCACATACTTATAATCTTTTGTATTTGAGATTGATTTGTAGCTACAAATGGCCACTGTATGAGCCTGCTGTAATTGAAGTATTTCCACCTGTCACTGAAATGTTGTCTGCTCATCTGCTCTGGASAGCTAAGTCCTACTCTGTTTTCTGCTTACAGAGGCTTCAAAAAAATTATACAGTCAGACTAAAAGTGCTTGCATAACTGTATCCTTTATATGGTCAGAAGTTTTTTTCTGCCTGAGTTGCACTGTGATCAAAAACCTTWAAGGAAAGAAAGACCATTTAGACAATTACTTTCAGATGTGCCCTCCATAAAGGTTATGTTCTGTCTCCAGCGCTGCAGTCAGATACCATTTTCTGTTGTTGTTTTGCAGAAAAATGTCCCCATGACAGAGGTGTGAGCAATTTTATAATAATAATAATAAAAAATCTTTCAATTGGGCTAAGCCTTAAAACTGGGGATGCTCAGGTGGTTTCTTAGTAGAACACTTCATGCAATACTAAGAAGTAGTAAGCATGAATGGAGTTAGAGASATGAAATTTTAGAAAATTTCAAATTAAGATATTTTTATTTGCAAACCTCATTCCACTGCAGCCTTTCCAAATYCCTCTCATTTTATTTTTCTCTTGCTCATCATAACAGTGAATATAAAAAGTAGTAGTAGTTGAGGTTCTTTGCATCAGGAAAAAAAAGCACAAAGCATTGAAAACAGAACAAAGCAATTCAGCATCAAAGTTCAGTGTTACTGGCTGCACCATTAGAGCTGCAAAGCAATTTTGTACAACCTGCTGAGCATGTCTTATTTTGTGAGGCRTCAAATATCACTTTGGATATAAAATCCAACCCCTCTGGTAGCTTCTGACTGCTGCCATTTTTAATTGTTATAGTTTGCTCTACAGAGGTGCCATGACATTCAACAAAATCTATTTGTTTGTCCTCTGCAATGTTTGTCTACAATGACCCTCTCCTGCGACCCCCATCTGTGGGCCCAGGGCAAATGTTCAAGCACCTCAGACTCATGCTCCCAGACCTTTTATGGTGGGACAGCCATTATCCAGCCCTGTTGAGCAGATAAAGCATTTTCTGATGTTRGCCTGTGTATGTTTGCGTGAGTATATGTGCTTGGATAATTAATTAGGAAGTGAGAATTACCTATTTTAAGCAACATGTGTATTATGCAGTTTGCTTTTGTTTTAAGATACTTTCCTTACAAAAAATAACCAAGCAAAGGTAAAATGTATGCAAATGTTCTTCAAGTTATTGCCTGTTGACTTTACATTCCTTTTTTGTTGTTGTTGTTGTATTGTAGGTTTACTTCCTCTTCCAACAAATAAATAAGTATAGCTCTTCATAAAATCAAAAGTTAGTCTGTGGTTGTTTTAGTAAGATACTGTGGACTGTAGTTATTTTCCTTTTGTCAGAAGATAATCTAGGTATTGTATTACTGTCTCTTCATGTCTGTAAAAACATGAAAACTTAACCTAAAAACTAGACTAGAACCAAGTTGATAGATTCCATAGGCTTTAAAACCAGGATGGAGCCAAGAAAYGAGAGAGTTAAAAGAGAAATAAATTTGTCTAGTCTGGTACATGAAAGATTTCACAGATTTGTGGCATGTAACTTTGAGAAAGCATACCATCAACAATTAGGTGATTAATGACTTGTATGTGAGAAGAAAATGCATGAACATTCCTGCCAACAGGTTTCATTCACTATGAATAGTAAGCAGACACGTGCATAGTTGTTTGTACCATTTTGAATATCAGGGCTCAAAGATTTTAGATAACATCAGAAGTATTGAATGTGAGGGGGGGTTTGGTTTGTTTGTTTGTTTGTTTGTAAGCGGGTTTTTTTTTTATTCAATTATAACAATTTTTCCCTGGTCCCTATAGGATCATGGAAAYATAGAATACTTTGATTAGAAAGGGAGCTGCAAAACATCTACTTCAGCCCTGCTGTGGACAGGGACATCTTGCACTAGCTAACATTGCTTAAAGCACCCTCCAACACTCCTTCATGAGGTGCCCACAACTTCTCTGGGCAACGTGTTCCATTGTCTTATCAACCTGACAACAAAGAATTATTTCCTTAGGTCAAATCTATCCCAGCTGAAACCAGGACACTCCCTCTTTCAGTTCAAAACTGTTTTCCTTGTCCTGTGACTGCATTTCTGGTAAAAAGACTCACCCCATTATTTTTACAAGCCCACTTTAAGTATCGAAAGGCTGCAATAGGACAGAGCCCTCTATTCTCTAGGCTGAAGAACCCCAACATTCTTTTTTCTTATGGGAGAGGTGTTTGATTCCTCTGTCTGTCTTTGCAGCTCTCCCCGGGACACGCTCCAACATGTCCATGTCTTTGTGCTGGGGACCTCAGAGCTGAATGGTATTTAAGGTGGGGTGTCATGGGAACAGAGAGGGAGAMTCACTTTCTTTGACCTTCTGGTCACACATCTTTTCATGCGGCTGAGGATAAAATTGGTTTTCTCAGCTGCAAGCTCATTGTTGGCTCATATTCAGTTTTTCATCCATCAGCATTTTCAAGTTCTTATCAGCAAGGCTGCTTTCAATCCATACATGCTGCAGCCTGTATTGATATTTGGGGGTTACCATGACCCAGGTGCAAGATCTTGCAATTCGCCTTGTTGAACTTCAGGAGGTTTGCAAGGATGCACTCCTGCAGCCCTGAAGAACCCCCTGGATTGTGTCTCATCCCTTAAGCATATGAACTGCAGCACTCACCTTCATGTCATTTCCTTGGTACAGGTCACATTTAGCTAGATAACAAAAATTATAGTAGCAATTTCTTGTGACCATACTTAACTAACCTTTATTTAAAACTGCCTGCTCTGAAATGACTTTTTCTTCTTTCTGAATACTACAAATACTTCACAAAAATTATCAATAATTTCCCTCTACAYTTTAGATGCTCGAACTGGAGATTTTTCCTGCCTTGTCTTTCAAAAAATAATGAGGAAAAAGTGAAGAGCACTTTTCAAACATAAAGGCAGGAGGAAATATCTGAGCTAATACACTTGTTTCTCACCAGTTAACACAAGTGTGATCCAAATTAGCTAGTTAAAAACATGAGGAAACGAGGTTAGAGACTGCTTGCTCCCATCCTCATAGACACATAATAACTATGTTAAAACCAAACACAATTACTTTCAAAAGATATTATTTAAAAAAAGATAGATTAGATATTGCACTGTGTTTTCTTCACTATAATTCAGTACTTCAGTGGCTATAAGGAACAATTATGAAACTGTAGCTATTCTCAGGAATATGTTAGATTGGATAAGGAAAAAAGAAAAGAAAATTAAAATTACAGACACAACTCATAGATTTTTGTGAAGTCTAAGTAGCAATGACAAAGATAGCCCCAATTAACAGGAAGAAAAATTCTTAGTCACAGAAATTTGGGCRCAGAGAATGAAACTTAAAGGACAATAAATTATCTGAGAATGCTCAACTGACACTACTAAACTGGAATTGGTTCTAATGTTGATACAGTTAAAATGATGACACGTAATTAGAAATAAATCTCACTCAATATTTTGAAATTTAATGCCTCATTCGCTTTAATATCATCTTTGATTGGATATTAAAAAAAAAGATATTTTGTTTTGCATACTTGTCAGATATTCTCTGTTTTTCTGACTTCAGTGGGATCTGGAATGGAATTGGATCTCCTGTGTATTCATGTAGTTTTGTTCCTAAATTATTAAAAATTATCTCTTTTTTCTTTTTGTATGCAAGACACTTATTTTTCACTTGCCAAATATAACTACAAAAGGCAACATAATCATCTACCTCATCACCAGTGGTTCCACTGAATCTAATGGATACAGTGTATCCAGGGAATACCATRTTAACGTGGCTTTGAGTACATGCAGCTGGGTGACTACCGATGTCTTTTATCAGGACTTTTTCACTAGATCTTTTAAGCATAGGAAAAAATATAAAATGCTTATTCAGAACTGTATCACAGAAATTAAAATATTTAATTCAGACTTGCACTAACTTGCTCAGCACATAACATCATATGGAATTTATTGTCTTGCATAATTTTTTCAATATAAGCTTAAGAAAAGGATTTTACCTCAGAATCAAGTAACTATGATTACTTGAACATACTTGAACATTACTGAAAGTTCCCTCTGTTTMCTGATTATTCCCTTAAAGCCTTAATTTTAAGCATCTTTCAATCTTCAAAAAAAAAAAATCAATCAAAAATCTTCATAGATGAGTATGGCAAGCTTAAAAAAAAACCCCAAATCTAACCCCACCTCCCCAACAAATAAAAAACCCACACAAAACTCCTCAAACAAACAAAACACCCCCAACAAAACAACCCTTCTCAAATAACCAAGAGTACTGAAGTGAAATGCATGTTATGGATTGAAAATAGGACAACTAAAACCCATAGCTACTTAATATAAGATTTAATTTGCTAAGTAATAAATTTCTAATCTGATTAGGTAATTTATTTCCTCAAATAACCAATTTAGTCTTTATTTTCAGTAATAAATAACAAATGCTTAAACCTTTTGGCTATATTAGACTATTCTCTTAAATTTGCATCTTAAAGGAGAACTAAGAAATATATCCTAACAACCTTCACAGGACTAAGCCTACAGTCACATAAAAAGAAAAAAAAAAAAAAAAAAAAAAAAAAAAGGAAAAAGAAATTGTTTAAATGCCAGTGTAATGATTCAATTAAATCAGCTAGAATTGTTTTACTGGTGAGGACTGGGAGTGTCTTTTTTTTTATTATTATTTTCATGCAAATAAATCTATCATTTCAGTGAATGGCAAAAAGTTCTAATGGCTTGCCTAAACACTTTAGCAATGCTCAGTATGGACATTAGTTAAGTTAATCAATGCCTGTGTGTGAATATATGTAAGTCGATTCAATAGTGTTCTGAAGTTCAGTGATAATCAAAGCAAGGAAAAATTGATGATTTGTTGATTTTTTTTGGGGGAAACCAAGCCTGAATTTAATTTTGGACATTGATTTAATTATTTTTCTTCATTCCTATGGAAATTACATTAACAGGTTTTTTGGGGACTTTTAATGTTTTGGTTTGGTTTTCGGGGTTATAATTTTTACAGTGATGCAATGTACTATGACATCAAACAACGGCAAACACCCAGAACTTAATGACTTTGAATTAAAATTAAAATTTAACAATCAAAAGTAAAAGGATAAAATTTAGGTTAATTTTAATGGGTCCAAGCTTTACACTCAGAATTTTCTGAACTTAATTTGGTAGTAGGGTTTCCTTGAATTTATCACTTGAAAATAGAAATTCATAGGTGCATTGAAAATTTYGGTTTAAAACAAACCCAAAAACTAACACAGCATTTTTGAGAATATTTGGAAAAAACCCCAAGTAATATATTGCAAAAATATGTGGTGTCTGAAGGTAAGGTAATTAATATAGTTTTTTAAATACTAAGGTGTCTTAACCAACAAACCCAAACACCCAAATAAACCTGCAAAATATATGATGGTAAAGTGAGCTGAAACCTTTACATGGTACATAAAAAGGGATAAGTCARTTGTATTCCAAAGGGATACAGACTTAGAAAGCTGTGTTAGAAACTAATATAAATTAAGGATATTCTGATAAATCAAGCAGCAAATGAAACAAAAGGAATTGAAGTACTGAAAAACAGTCTTTACTGACACTGAGGTTTACCTAAAAACATAAATCACAAAACAACATGACAATTTTTTTTTTTTTWATGGATGCAAATATTGATTATATGTTATACAGATATTTGCAACTATTTCTTGGACACTGATAGTTGGTTCAGAACTCAGTTGCACTGCACGACTACGAATGATAAAGAATTYTTAGTAGTTAAGGCCTTGTTTCTCCCAGAAAAAAACCCAAAAACTCAGAAAGTCAGGTCAGTATTCAAGGTAATTGGAACTTGTGATACAGATTGCAGCAAGCAGACCATTTTTAATAACTTGTTAAATTACATTCTTTCATGAATTGGGATAATGTGAATCTTGAATCAATGGAAAGGAAGTTAATTCCTCCTGACTTGATAGAGCTTCCTGGAAGCTTTTGAAGCTAGATTTCTGAAACCCTMTACCAACCATAGCAGACAACAGCATTTCGCTTAGAGACTCATTCAATGCTGTGTCTAGTCTAGAGAAATTAGACTGGTTCTGAGTTCGACCAGACTGTGTTGGGACCTAGCTAGRTACAAGCCCTCATCTTCTACTTCCCTTGTTTGCTAGAAAAAGTGAATCTAAATAGTTGATTTTTAAAGATGATGTGAATTTCTGCAGAGCCAAACAATCTCAGCAGTGAGCCCTGCAGGATCTCATCTAAATAAGAAACACCCCAGAAGGTAATTGAAGAATCAGCCTATAAAAACTCCCGCAATAGTACAAGAAACTCAACAAGGGAATATCTTAATGAATGTGTAATTTTCTTGTCTACTTATTCAGTATGGAAAAAATTGGAATTTCAGGGTAATACAAAAGAAGTTCCTTATTAGAAACAATGCAGAATGCATCAATTCTAGCTTTGTTCCAGTACACAGAATAACCTTTTAATTTATTTAATAAATTTCCATTTCTTCAGGTGACACCGTGACACAGAAGCCAATAGGTCTTCACAGAGGTTTAACTGTGTATCTACCTACCTCATTCAAATCTAGCCAATTGCCTTCCCCTCAAAATTTAACACAAAACTTCAGCAAAGCCTTTCCACAAGACTATCAAAGAAATTTCTACTCTATGACAAAATTAGCTGAAAAAGAAAAGTCCTACAGTGTATCAAAGAATAAAATGTTCAAACTTTTTAGAGGTGAATTTTCATTGATGTTGTTTTATAATCAACAYTTAGTAATGGGTAGATGTATTTATTTAAACAATTATATTTTATAGTTACAAATTTAATTAAGCAGCATTACTCGTACAGCAGYTCATTTACATAATGCAATCTATTTTATACCAGTCCAAATTCCCTTGGTATAAAGCAAACCAGAGAATTTTTCTTTTTATTATGGCATTTTTGATCAGTTAGTTAAGGCAATGTTCTAGTTAGAAGAAAGCAAGAAAACACTCACACAAAACTAATTTTCTACTTCATTTTTTTTAAAGTAGAAAAGTTTCAGTGGGATTAACATTTTCTACAACAACAGCAGTAACAGTTATGTATTCTGGCATGTTCTTTTACAGTATTAACCTTCACTCCAAGTGYTCTATGCAATATATGCCTCTCATTAAAACCAGCAGTGAATCCTTTCAAAATCACTCTTTTAGCAAAACATGTGCCTATCTCCACTATATAAATGTAGTTGAAKAATTCTGAGAATCACAGAATTACAGAAGGGTTGAGGTTGGAAGGTGCCTCTGAAGGTCATCTTATTCAAAACCTTGGCTCAAATGASGCCACCTAGAGCTGTTTTCCAAGGACCATGTGCAGGCAACTTTTGAATATCTCCAAGGATGAAAATTCCACAATACCCCTGGGCAACTTGCCTTGCCTTTTCAGTCATCCCCACAGCAAAAAAGTGTTTCTTGCATTTCAGACATAGCCTCCTGTTTTTCAGTTTGTGTGCATTGCCTCTCATCCTGTCACTGGGCACCACTGAAAAGAGTCTGGCTCTGTCCTCTTTATGCCCTCCCATAAGATATTTACATACCTACWTACCATCCCTTTAGGGCTGCTCTTCTCCAGCATAAGCAGTCCCATTTCTCTCAGCCTTTCCTCATATTTGAGGTGTTCCACTTCCTTATTCATCTCAGTGGCCTGTTGCTGGGGTCTGTCTAGTACAGTCATCTCTCTCTTGTTATTCAGTATAAATGAAATAATTTGTTGAAGGAAGATACAATYTCATAGGCTTAAGTAAAGGCTAAACAAGATGACAGATAAAGGCTGAATTTCAGTGTATTTCAGGATAGAGATTAGAATCCTCTCCCAAATCTATAAACAGTGTCTGAGGCTGTCTTGGACAAGACATTAAAGAATCTTTACATCTTGTGAAGGCAAGAACCACAAATATAKTAAAGGAATTCTGTAGACAAATTTCTTAATTTTAAACTATGATTATTCAAAATTTTTGGAGGGACATTAAACGGGAAGTGCAGAYTTTTTGTGGTTCTTTTCCTTCTGTCATACTATTGTTTTTATCAGGGTACTCAAGTCAAGCTAATATACTTTGCCACACCAAAGGAAGGATCTCCACCCTTCTATTTCTTCTTGACCTTCAGCATTAATGGGAAACTTGTTTCCCTCCTTCCTTTTTGGYRGAAATGACATTTGGTTAATGACGTTGCAAGTTCATTTAGCTCACTAGAATGTCAGAATTTTTTTTTCTGTGCCACCTATTGGGTTAATTTTCTGCCAAACTAGTAAATTGGAACAATGTAGTGTGTGGTCAGGCTGGAAGAAGACAGATGGGAACTGAGTAGGAGCCTTGGGGAAGATCAAGATATCCTTTTTTGCAGAGCATAGAGTCATTCTGTCAGCTCATCCCATCTCYTGTAAGTTCTTTCTGGGTCCCACTATCTGCTCTCCTCTTTACAGAAGGAGACTATCTCTCAAATCTTTCCCATCAGTGGGGTCTGTGGACCCAATCCTTTCCTTAACTTCTCTCTTACACAGGCAATTCATTGTTATCTGGAGGTCATTGTTTTCCAGATTAATATTTTCAATGGGCTCTCATTGTTAGTCTGGTCTATCATTGTTAGTGCTTCCTTCAAATGCCATATATCCTGTTGACAGTACAATACTGAATTGGAATGTGACTATTATTATATTATTCTGGATAATTTGTCAGTCTTCAGCCAACAGGGTCATCATCATAAAAGGTGGATCTTATCAAGACAGCTGTAATCAAAAGTATTCATAAAAAATTAAGAACTTAACTTGGACTAAATTTCTACCTAATGTAGCATAAAGATTTAATCAGTTGCTTTTTATGGAAAGGAATAGAGATATTTTCTTTTCTTGATACTATTAGATCCTCTTTTGTGACTCTGTGGTAATGYCATACACATTCCATTTATTCCTCACGTTTACCAGTCCTTTGAGTGTTCGTGCTTCCAAACTTCTATCTGTGGTAGATAAATAGAATAAATAATCCCAAATAYCTGTGTTACTGTTTGATATTACAGCCTTGCACTTGTTGGATGTCCAGAAAGGTGAGCATAAGGTAAAAATTATTCTATTTGCTCTGCTAATTGCATTGAGAAGAATCTTCCCGGAACAGATAAATATTCTGAAAATAACAAAAAGCTGTATYAAAATTACAGAGAACTGACTGAAAGTTACTTGTGAAGGCTTAAAAAAACCAACTAAGAATGAAGAGGTCATCCTCTGATGATGGCAGTCTCAAATATCAATATTATGCTCCACAAAGCCACAAAATATTTTCTTATCCTACCCCA
Source organism: Mixornis gularis (assembly GCA_003546035.1). Lineage (NCBI taxonomy): Eukaryota > Metazoa > Chordata > Aves > Passeriformes > Timaliidae > Mixornis > Mixornis gularis. The sequence goes on along the minus strand of QVAJ01000040.1, from coordinate 2,103,749 downwards.
AGGTAGGGACACCAAGTGGAAGGAAGATCCTGGCATAACAGGTTACAATATCTTTTCTCTCATTTATTTCCTGTCTCAAAAGTTATTACCCAGGTCCTCCCTTTTCTCAACTTAGTCCTCTTCTAATAGTGATATACAGAAAAAAATATTTACATTGGCATGTGCATAATGAACCGTTATGAAGGAAGTGGTAGATAAACTAACATTTCACTTGTTCAGACTCCTGTGTTTTAACACAAAACAATATATCACTCTTTAGTACTTACCCACAGTATTTTTTTCCTGTGATATTATTTYCTCTTTTTCTCTCTTTTTACTTTTTTTTTTCCCAGAATAATTCTTTTCCAAAGTACCATGGATTAAGAGTACCCACTAGTGTCAGTTCCTGAATTGTAATGCTTTTTTTATTCTTTTTCTGTAACTGAATATGAAAAGATATTGTACTAGTACAGAAAACATTGAAGGAACAAAGKCAGAAAGATTGTCTTCATTAGAGTTGGATCAAAATTTAAATTAAAGGCACTGCTCTCCCCTTTCACAGCAAATGTAAACCTATGGAAAAAGAGTATGCTCGTTGAATAATTACGTCTGTGAATCTCTTCTCTGCCTAATAATTACTTTAACACATTTTTGGATCTGAAGATAAATTAATTTGTGATTTTTGTCTGATACCCAAACCATCAAATCTGGATATGATTTTAGATGTATAACAAAAAATCTCAGAATAACTCAAATGGAATATTTCATATGTACATACATTAGTTGCTATAATGAGGAAAGCAAAGAAATCAGTCAAACAATTTTCTTTATTTTTGTTTCCATTCGGTTAACAAGAAATAAAACACATTGGTTCATACGATATATAACTGTAATTCAAAAAACATCATTTAGTACTTGTGCTGCAAAAATGTAACATTTATATAAATTGTGATGCATGAAGCCTCTAAAGGAATGGGGAAGAATGATATACCAGGGATTCAAGTCAAATAATCACTCCACAGAAGAAAAAAAAAAAAGGCTACCCCTTTTTTAAAATAAAGCAATTGTTTTGTATTGAATGTACCTGTCTGAACACATCRCTAGATATTATAATTTTGATTTACCCAACTGCAGATTTAAAAAGTAAGGAAATTTCTCCCATGCTGAATGATATCTGTTTGCCACTTCTCAATTATATCAGCTGGAGTGATACCAGAATATTTAAGTCAGGAATTGGCCTTTACATTGTAGAATTTACCTGACCTGGTTATGCACATGAGGAAAAAGTACTTGTATAAGAGAAAATCTCTTTTGTGGATACAGGACTGGGCATGACTCACTCAACTATTTAAAAATGAAGTCCTATATCCTTCCAGACAGAGGTTGTAGAATTGTTAAAAGGAAAAAGAAAAGGCAAATCCTCAATGTTTCTGACACTGATGAGAGGTAGCAGGTAAGACAAGGGAAACTCCATTGATAAATTAATGCCCTCATTCTCCAGAAAACATCAACTCTGAGTTGAAATATTTCATAACAATTTAACAAATGTCTGGGAAGGACCAGTCAATGCACCTCTTTGGATTTTTTTTTTTTATTTTTTAAGAAGTCCAGTCCCTAGAATGAACCAGATTATTTGTATATAGACAGGAACTGGAAARCTTATGAATAACAAACATAATGTCATCTGTCTTGGGAAATAGTAATGAAAAATATCTACCAACCCCAAATTTAGTAAAATCTTCCTATATGTGAAATTTAAAAGGTTTTCAATAAGGCTATTGGATAGATATCATATGTGTCCACTTGCTTTGGAAAGCTAAGACCCTTGTGCCCAAGCCATTATGAAGACTTTCCAATGAGCAGCCTGCTRGTTTGGAGGGCAGTCCAACTGACTTGTTCAGGGTCACAAGCCAACAGCTCAAGAAAGACTTCTTCCTAGGTCTCCACACTGTTATTCAAGTGTGTTACCTGCTGCTGGTGAATGCCAGYGTCCTTGAAGGACTAACACTAACATTCTACAAGCATAACACTCCTTATTATACACAATGAAAACAGAAAATTGTGACAGGTTAAGGTTCAAGGACTGCTGGTGATGGTACAGGAYWGCAAAAATGTATTCAAAGCAATACAAAGAWAAGCTTCAGTCACCAATCAAAGCCAGCCCGAGATAATCAATCAGTGCATGTAGAGTATGGATCTTACTCAATATTTATGAAGGAGAAAGCTTCAACTTGTTGACAGGCCCCAGAAGTTACAATGGAGCCTTCCCTAAATTCTTCTCATTCCTAACTGAATTTCATGCTATTTCTGTATGTTTAGGTGGAGCTTGAGTGACTCTGTTCATACCTACCTTTGTTACTGATTGGTGCAAAATTCTCTTTTTTCGCTCTTGAATGTACAGTCAATAAAATGCAGACACTTCCTCAGTGAAGGTTGGTCATACCTTGGGGGTGTGTAACTTTGGGATGGAGGTGTGCATTAGTTAAATTAGGTTATAATGTGTTCATCTGAGGACAGTATTTCCACCACAGTTGCTGGTTCAGCAGTAAGACATCTCTCTCCCTCACCAGAAGTCTGCCACTAGTTTTATCAACTGAAAAGTGCTAACAAGTTCCCTTTCCCTCAAGGATTCCACTAGAGCCTGGATTCTGCCCTCCCCTTTTTTCCCTTTAGCACAATGCTTACAGATGTAGATTATGTGGGGAATCCTGGTGGTGGCATGAGTTTCAGGTATGCCAACCGCATTCTGTCCAGGGAGTAGTAAGTGCATTTCATCCTATAATCTCCATGCTGTTATAACTTCTGTTAAGATGAGAATATAAATTCCCAATTTCCTCTGATTTTACCCCTACCAATCTTWACACAAGCACTCATTAAGCAATATGAGCAAAACTGCAAATAGTTTGTCTCCTTCCAATTATTCAGGGCTCAAGCAGTGTTGAAACATTCTTGGTGTGTTCAAATATCCTTTATGAAACAATGTGTTTTCCTCTTTTTCTGATAGCACCATGAAGCTTGAAATGACCTTTCATCCCACAAAAAGAAGAAATATTTTAATTTATGCAGTAAATTAAACAATTTATGGGGTATCTCAAGTAAAACACAGTCTGTCTTATCTAGTGAGGCTGCGAACAAGGTAGACATACACTTTTTGAATATAATACAGATGTACCCTCAGAAATGCAGCTATAGATCCTTACTGTGCATAAATAGTTCAAGAATAAATAACAGGTTTTATATTAGCAGAGTTTATAATCTAAATATGGTTCTTGAGGTATCTGTTTATGAAGATCCAGATCTTAAAATAAGTTTTCCTTTTGTAGATGCAAAGGTTTTGAGCTGGAAACATAAAACACTATTTGTTTTTGTTTATTTTCTATTATTATAGATTGTACCACCCTTGGGATTTGTCTTTCACCTATCCAAAGATTTTATTACAATATTTAATAAATCTCTATGATGTGTCTTCTTTATTAAATGAATTACTACAAGAAGTATTTTTGTACCCTACATTTCTTCTTTAGTTGTTTTCATCTGTGCTAGGCTGGTTTCAGCAGATCAAAAGATTGTAAATTGCTAACTCATGAGCTGATTGAAATGTAGCAGTACTATAAATTCTTGTGATAGATTTTCTTGTATCAATATGACTCACTTTATGGTTGGGTGTTTTTTTTGCATGGAATGATATTGACAAAAAAAGTAAGTTTGTTTACACAGTCTAGTATAAAGTCCTGGTTTACTTCATCAAACCTTGGTACTATATATGTTCATGGTACTTTAGGAGAGTGTATTAGATGTATGTGGCATCTTTTTTTCAAAAAATACCCCCTAGACAGAAGCATAAATTCTAATTTAAATCAAAGCTTGAAGATTTTACATGTGTAATATTAAACAGAGTTTTCAGAAGAAAGACTGGACTAAAGTTGTGAAAACTACTTTTTTCTGGCAGATAAAAATAAAACCAACAAGAAAATTTACTGATTAATTTGGTTTTTTTGTGGAGAGGATTATAGAATTGAATTTATAAGAATTTCCAGATACTTTGATTTTTTTAATAGCTCAATATTTTCTTTCATTTCAATATTATTTATGAGCCAGCCCATCTCACAACAGAAAATTTTGTATAACTAGTTTCTATCCCTTTCTCCATTCCAGCTGACCACTTGTCCATCGTGCTGCACTGCTCATACAGACGTATCTGTATATATGTCTAGAAGTAATTAGGAAAATCATTCCCATTATATATAACCCAAAACCCCATAATTGTCTTTATATCACCAGTTAGGGGGTACAGCTGATGGAAATTAGATGAGTATCACGTAGAATCTGAAACTGTTCGAGCCTGTTTAATCACTAGTAAAGATACTTGCTGCATGATAAACACAACACACCTAAATATGTAAGTGAAAAAGCAAGTTAGTAAGGGGGTTTCACCATTTTTTATAATTTCTGTTACTTCTATTTGTGCTGTGCCCTCAATTCCCTTCCCTTCACACCCTGTCCTATCCCACCTCACCGTGCCCCACACCATCCTGTCCTGTCCTTCTTTCTATCCA